>JAQQSK010000254.1:0-26709 GCA_028658325.1 Potorous gilbertii
TGAGGTATGAATGCTTGCACTAAAATTTTAACAATTGGTTCTCCTAATTCTTGCATACTCCTGGAAGGAGACCACTAGCATTTGGAGGTGAATTGGTTGAAAAAAATTGGTTGAAAAAAATAAAGATTCATGGAGAAAATGAGTTGTTTCTTAAAGGAATATAGGGCTTCTACATGGAGGAAAGGAGGGCATACATTCTAAGCATACGAGATTGCCTATTCAAAGACAAAAATGGAGTGCTGTGTGTTGTATGGTTAATGCAAGGTTAATGCTGGGTGGGGGAAAGAGTTAAAGATCTAACCCACCTATTAATGGACTTCAGACAGCTTTTGTTAATTTCTAATGAGGCACAGGGACTCATTACTGATGCTGTGCCCTCCAGTCCTGAAAATGTACTCTGAGATGAGATTTTCCTTTGGGGCTTATTTTTTGGAAGAAGGTTCATGTGTCAGATGAGACTCTTGGCAGCCATTTTTAAAAGCCTTCTGACTTTGAAAACTCAGATGTTGGTGCTTCTCTCTCTGGTAATGATGTATGTATTGTCTGTGGTCAGACAGTTGGAAGCCCTGTCTGTTGGTCTTTCTGTTTGTATTTTCTCAAAAGTTCAAGGTGTTGACTTTTCCCCCTGAACTAAGTGAATGATATATGTCCTTGATTAAAAAGATTGTTGACCCCTCAAAAGTTGCTTTCCTCTTAGAAAAGCAGATCTAAGAACCTGTACAGCTGGCCCTCCTGATTATGCCAGGGTCTTTGCTGTTACAGATGTGAAAATTAGGTAAGCTACTTTGGTTGGATAGCAAAATTTAGGAGAGGGAGTAATGCCCAATGAGACTGGAAAACAGGTTTTGGCCAGATTGGATAGGACTCTCACATGTAAACAGATGTTCATATTTGTTCCTAGAGATAATAGGGAGATACTGGAATTTATTGAATAAGGGATAAGACCTAAGTATTGGGAAATTACTTTAGCAGGTATCTGGATGATGTAATGGAGAGATGATCTTACTTGAGGGAGAAAATAATGTTTGGGGGGTTTTTATATATATACTGAGTTGGTGGAGACAACAGAGACAATAAAGACAACCAAGTAGAGATTTTGGAATCTGAGAATACTGGCCTGGTGCATTTCTAAGAGTAATAGATGTGCATTAGTGATGCCCAGCTAACGCTATGCAAGATCTGTCACAAGTTATTTCCTTTTCTTGAGATGTTCTTGTTCTTTGACCTTTTTTGTAGGAAAACTAAGCCATCTTTTGCCTTTTTTCTTACTTAACCTTGAATCACTGAATGGGTGTTGCCTCAAACAAACTGAGACCTGGGAAAGACATTAGCTTAAAAAGGCCAAGGTCTCCCAATGCATCTGATGCCTTTGCCAGTCATCCTGATCTTGTTTTGCCACTGGACTCAGATAACCCTAGAGGAGAGAGTGAGGCTGATGATTTTGCACAGTCATACTTCACTTAAATCTAATTCATTTGTAAGTCAAGATGTCACCCTCCTAGGTTACTGGTCCTCTTAAAGAATGACAAATAAGAATAACAAAGTTGTTTTTTATTAGCAAAACAAAAGAGAAGGTCTAGATCTGAAAACAGAGCTCAGTCACATGAGGAAAGGAGAGCTCTCCACCTATGTATCAGCAGAGAAGCATAAGGGGATTTTATGAAATGGGATTTGGAAGATAGTTGACTTTTCTAGATTTCAGTGCTCTCAATACTGGTGCAATTTCAGGGAGTGGAGCCAGAGAAGGGAATCAGATTAGAAAATGGGATAGGACTAGGAGAACAGGACTGAGTGACAATTGGAGCACCAAAGATCTAGATGAGAGTTTAAACTAGTGTAGTACTTTAAAGACACAAAGTACTTTGGATTATCTCTTTGGATGCTCACAAAACTCTGAGGTGGCAAGTGAAAGCATCATTACTCCAATATTGCAATAAGGAAACTGAGGCAAGATCACCCAGCTAATACAAGTCTTCTAACTCGAACATTATTTTCCCCCACACAATGGCTACCTTTATTAAGAAACTTGTAAGCCCAGAATAAATATAAAAAATGGGTACTGGATTTGGAGTAGGAGGATCTATGTTGAATTCCTGGTCCTGTTACTCTAGACCTCAGTTTCCATCATCTGTAATATAGGGAAGGGGGTGAACTAGATAACTTCCAATGTTCCTTCTGGGCTCTAAACCTGTTATCTTGTGATCATCATATCATTAGCAACTAAAGAGAATGGATTAAGTCAGTGAACTCTGGAGCTGCTGACCTGTTAAATTGGAAGTATAGTCTGGGTAAACATAAACTATAAAGCAAGCCCATATCCATAAAATCAAGATTTTGTGAGCATTCTGTGCCACTTCCAAGGTATAGAACCTTTTTGGCTAGGAGACTGGATCCAAAAGCCTGCATCTGTCAGGATGTCTCAATGTAATTTTCCTCATCCATGACTAGCTCTCTCTTTTTTTAGTGAATTCTCACATCCTAGAGTATATCACAATTTTGCCACAGAGCAACACATGGCAACACCAGGAATAATAATTGGAACAATTAACATTTCATGCCCAGGAAGAGGTGATTTTCCCATAAATGAAACCAAGGAGTAAGAATTGGGGGTGGGACAGACGAAGAGAGGGAGGAGGTAGAAGGATTTATCCTGATCTGGCCTTTAAGCCAAAGCAGCCCTCTGGATCAATAAGCATCATTAGCAAGAGTCCCCTGAAGAAAGCCTCCTGTCACAAGGCTGACATTTAATCTGTCTCAGATGGGCCCATGTGCACGTGTGGAGAAGTCAAATCTAAAGGTTGGAGGGTCAAGAACAAGAGGGGGGAGGAGCAATGATCGAACAGGACCCTCTGCATAGGAGGGGGATAATTAGAGGCACGACATTTCAGAGGCAATCACAATATTCTTAGCCAACCAAAAAATGTCTGCTACCAATGGACTGCTAGTTCATATTTAACCTTCATTTTGAAATATATTAAAATGACTAATCTAATATTGTTCTTTTATCATTTGCTTTTCAAAGCAGATCCATGGGGGAATGTTGCATATGGAATTGGTTAGTTATTTTGAAAGTTTAGGGAAAGAGCCAGCCTTCTCTTATATCAGTTATACTTTCTACCTGTCATAGGTAGTGGTTATTAAGAAATAAATCTGACTCAGTTTAAAATAACCTTTTTTTTTCAACTTGGAGTAGATTGGGAAACTATAATTAAAACCAGATCCTCATTCACAAATTCATTCACCAAACCTTTGTTAAATAGCTACTGTGTGCAGAACACTATACTAGGTGCTAGAGGAAACACAAAGATAAGACACGGTTTGGTTCCTGCCTTTGTTGAGCTGAAGGTCTGGTAAGGTAAGAAATTAACACAAATAATATGGGAATTCATTCTCACCTAATAGAGAGTGGGGCATGGCCCACAATTTGTATTAATTAAACAGAGGCAACTGTGATCTAGAGGAAACAGAATGGATTTAGTTTTATAATAATTGCACTCGAGTGTCAATTCTGCCGTTTGTAAGTTTTGACTTTGAGTAGTAAGCAAATCATTTACTCTCTTTTAGCCTCAGTTTATTCATTTGTAAAACGAAAGAAATAATAGTGAAGAGAATCACACGAGAATTCTCATTTTGGTAGGGTAGGTAGAAAGCCCACTCTGTCCTTCTTCCTCCTTTGTCTCGTGCATAGTTCACTGGGTAGTACTGGGGAGCAAATCAGATCATGTATGCAAAACAGTATATAAATGCTGGCTACCATTAATATTGTTATTAGTCAATTAGCAAGCATTTACTAAGTACATACTATGTGCTTACTGTGTTAGATGCCTGGTATACAAAGATGAAGATGGAAGAATCTCTGCCCTTAAGTTACTTACTTAAGTCACTTAAAGAAGGAAATGACAAATGTACTTCCCTTTTCTTTGTTTCATGAGTTGGATTTCCTATGTAAAATCCAAGTGGGATAGGGACATGCTCTTCCTCCAGATGTTCCTGTTTGTGAATGATATCCTGTTGATTGCATTAAGACCCAGAATATGAAACAGACCCTGCTCAATGAGATCTACAACCACTCAAAAGAGATTGGCCTAACAATGAACAGGAAAAGCCAACTGGAAAAAGAATGCCTGTTGTCTAGATTATGACATGCAGTTGGATGGCCAATCCATTGAGCCATTCCATTAGCACATGTATCTTGGACAAATGCTACATATGGAGAATTAACTGGGCCCAGAACTGGCTAGGAAGAAAAGGGTAGTCTGGACCTCATTTGGAAAATCATACCACACTTTGAGCAAACTCAAGCAACTTCTTGTCGCAAAAACCCATCTTTTTACCATTAACATCTTTCCAATAACGATTTATGGCTTGAGGGCTTACAAGGGGTGTAATAGAGTGTAAGACCTAAGTTCAAATCCTGCCTCAGACCCTCATTAGCTACATGACACTGGGCAAGTCATAATATCTCAGTCTTTATTTTCTCCTTTGTAAAATGGATATAATAATAGCAACTACCTCCCAGGATTGTTGTGAGGATCAGAGATAATGTATACAAAGTGTTTTTGCAAAAAAGTAATACATAAATGTTAATTATTAATGTTATGACAGTGACTCATGGATGACCACAATTTCCCAAGAATCAAAGTTAGAGGTGATGCAGGGAACAATAGAGAGATGCATGGCGGATATAACATATTCCCAACTATGACTTATATGCAAGAAATTATGTAAAAGATATCTCAAAAATGCATGATGGAGAAAAGGAGGCAGGCTTGTCTTGTAATGAGAGCAAAAAGCTATCCATCTGTCATCCTTTGCTCTCATTACAAATGACGAATGCCTCAAGTTTTTGGATAGCATCCCTATGGAAGATTTATGGAAAGACATGTGCAAGAATCACAAAAGATGAAAAGGTGTGGATGGGTGATGATCTATACCACTGGTTGTATCCATATCAATGAAATCTACTAAAGTTTAAGAAATAGCTCACTTTACGATACAAATATATTTCTGAAAAGTTGGCTAGATATTAAATTTCTGTAATTCAAATCAGATTTTTCCATTGATTTGCTTTCTTAAATTAGAAGTGCATTCCTATAGAGGAATAAAAAAAAGTTTGGCCCAAGATGTCACATTCATACTTCAAAATGCAACAAATCACATATTAACAGGAAAGTGATGG
Source organism: Potorous gilbertii (assembly GCA_028658325.1). NCBI lineage: Eukaryota > Metazoa > Chordata > Mammalia > Diprotodontia > Potoroidae > Potorous > Potorous gilbertii. The sequence goes on from JAQQSK010000254.1 coordinate 5,180, forward strand.
TGATCTTTTTAAAAATTATAGAGTATTATTAAAATATAAATAATGCACTTTAACTGAAATATCACATCATGTACTTCACAAGAGTGTAATTAACTACATAAAAACCCCACTCAAAGGACAATGTAGCATTACTCTCATCTGTCTTAGCCTCTATCCAAAGAGATTTCATTACTGAATGGATGGTTTCATTCATCTTTATATCCCCAGCACCAACCACAGTGCCTGGCATACAGAGGGAATGTAATAAATACCACCGATTGTCTGAATTGTCAGATATGTCTCGTTAGGAGGCAGCCTTAACAATAAGGCAGCTTAGAATGGAACTCAAGTACATCAAAATGAAATTCCAGTGTACGACTGTGACTATTGATAATAAAAAATACTCTCAGCTGTTGGCTTTCTTATTAGTGTCAATCGCAATTACAATTCTCAATCAGTTAGATCCTATTAGGATTTACTAATGGGAATAACATAAGCCCTTTCCTCTAGAAGTTGGGTACTCACTCCTTCCAAGGTATGATTTACTGATATGAAATATCAAGGTGATCATTTACTGATATGAAATATCAGTAGCCTATAAACCCTTGGGCAGGAGGCTTGTACCTGGAGACAAAAGAAGGGATTCACACATGGATTCTTCTTTTCAAAGAATGAATAAAAAGCCCACTCTACCCTTCTTCCTTCTTTACCTGCTTGTTCTTTCTTCCTACCATGCTTTTTAATACCTTCACACCAAATGTCCTTCATGCCCAGGATACACTCTCTCCTAACTTCTGTCTCTTCTATTTTCTTCAAGACTCAAGTGATACCTTCTACAGTAAGTCCTTCCTTGTCCCATCCAGTACTAGGCACCTGCCTTCCTCCAATAACCAACACTTATTGTATATACTCTTACATATATATGTAGTCTCCCCCATTAGAATGTACATTCTTGGAGAGCAGGGATTGTTTCACTCCCCAAGGCTTAGTATAGTGTCAGGTTCATTGGCCGATTGTTGTTCTTTGTCTTCAAAGAGGACCAAAATGGTATCACCATTGTAAAGTGAAACTTCAGTGTGTTCAGCTGTGATTGATCAGACCAATAAGAGCTTGGAATGCTCTACCACAGGTTGGGCACAGATAGTCCGTGTGAATATTTGGGATGGATGTCCCAAATTTGCCCATCCTGCGTTTACTTTGTGCTGTCTCAATTCTGCTTTGCTCAAAGAGCATTCTGAGGTCGTATTGGTCTGATCAGTCACAGCTGGACACACTGAAATTTTACTTTACAATGATGATGTCATTTTGGTCCTCTTCAAAGACATCAACATATGGATGGTGTGGTGGTGGCTGATGGAGCACCTGTGTTTTCTTGGTGTTAATTATTAGGCCAAAATTAGCATAGACAACAGAGAATTGATCCACACTTTGTTGCATCTCAATTTCAGAGGCTGTATTGAGTGAACAATCATTTGCAAACAGAAAATCATGCACCAATCCTCCCTCCACTTTGGTCTTGGCTTGTAGTCTTTTCAAATTGAAGAACTTACCATCAGTACAGTAGCTGACCTTGATGCCATGTTCATACTCATTGAAAGCATTTATCAACATGGCTGAAAACACCATGCTAAAAAAGCATGGGAGTAAGCACACAGCTCTGTTTCACTCCACTGGTAACTGGGAAGGCACGAGAGCTTTGTCCATTATCCAGAACCCAGGTAAACATGTAAGTATTTAAATGCTTATTGACCAATCTCCCTTCTCCCATAAAACTCAATGCTGTGGGGAAAAGTAAAGAGACAGAGAATATATTCAAGGATGAGGATGGAAAACATTAAAGTTCATTTTTATTTAAACTTGATCCCTCAATCTAAACCTCCCCTTCTCAGTGTTATTTGCCCTAAATTCTCACTGGTTTGTCCAATATTGCCCTAATCACTGAAAGAAACTCAAATGATATTCCATGTGCTTTATCAAGAATTAGCTAGGGATACCAGCTGTCCCTCTTCTCAGGATCTTCAAACCTATAGTTTCCAAAAGGTAAGGGTCAAGGACCCTAACAAACAGTATGATTTCTACAGGGTGAGCATTCAATAAACATTATTTAATGAATAAACGACCTGACCTCAGATGGCAGCTCTGTCATTTGCTACATGTGACTACTGGCAAATAATTTATCTTGACAAGTTTCCTCATATAGGTGATAAAAGGATTGGATCAAATGTTCTCTAAATTCCTTCCAGCTCCAAGTTCTAGGATCCTTTGAAGACACCTCTGGCAACACCGAGCTCCAAATTGAACTTGAGAAAAATTAGTAGGCAATCTCAATCAGTAGATACTTATTAAATGTGTACTCTGTGCCAAGCATTGTGCTAAGTACCAAAGTACCAAAAAATCAAGCAATCCTAAAAAAAGAGCTTTTATATTCTACTGAGGAAGGGAGGAAGGAGGTAGTGTATGCTTTATTTCTCCAGTCCAGTCTAACCACCCTCATGGTTTTAAGAGAAAAAATATTAATATATTTAGAGGGCTGGTTAAAACAATACATTCTATTTTACTATGCTTCCATTATTTTCACTTACTGCTATCCATCAAGTTGCAAGAATTTGGTATTGCTCAACCTTCTCCTAAAACTGAAATGGACAAACATCAATATCACCATTTTTTTTTCATTTCAGATATCAACATGCAATTGTATATTCATCTTGTTCCTCCTTGAATCCTGTGTTTTTTGTTCTTTTTAAGTAAAAGTTTTCTTTAGATCTTTAACTGTGAATAAGGCTGTTATAGAATCTTTTTTCCCCCAAGAACCAAATACTCTGAATTCTTCTAATGTTTGCTACTGATGTAGTAGCAAAAATTCTGAGTTTGAGATCAGAGCACCTGAGTTACAATTCCAGTGGAATTCTTTTGTGTATCTTTGTGACCTTGGGAACATTACTTAAGTCCCTCATAGATGGTCTCTGTAGTCTCTTCCAGATCTAAAACTGATGACTCCATGATATGAATATTGTAATTTGATGGGATCCCTTATGGGTTAACCACAATCTACCAGTAGATCTTGAAACTCTACCTGATTGATGTCTGACATGTGGCTGCTACAAGTACATTGGCATCCCCTCCCTGTCAGTTTCTTACTCCATTAAGTGACTAGCATTTTTAATACACCACGACTCAAAGCCCTACATTGATCATATGACTTTTGGGAAATGAAGAGTTGCCCCCAAAAGGAAAAGATAAATATATGAGAAAACAGTCTGTACACTGAGACTGGAAGGGCAGTATGGTAATAGAAACATAACATCATGATGATAGGACTCCAAATTTAGTATTTTTTTTTCATTCTAGTGGGAAGGAGAAAAAGATTGGGGAGACAAACTTCCAGCTGGCATGAAGGGGAAAAGGATCTGCTCCCACCCTGAACAATTAAAGTTTTTGCCAGAAAGGTTTATCAAAGCATAAGAAATCTGCTATTGAAAAAGGAAGTGCCAAAACAGCACAAACTCATCTTTTTCAAATGTCTTATGCCTTCTAATCTGGGTTTGGGAAATAGGGAATATTGGCAGGAAAATCGAAAGCAAGATCCAAGCTCTGAACACAAAGTTCCTCAGGAGTATCTTGGGAAATAAAAAAAATTATATCAGATTTCAAATGAAACAAGAGACTAAACCAATACACAGGCAGTCCTAGAACTGACTAAACTTTGTGGTTTCAACATTGTACAGTCAAATACATGGACTCAAATAATAACCCCGGGATTATGTTTTAGAAAGAAATGCAAGGAACAAAGCCTTGGGGTAGATCCAGAAATCCCTAAAGAGAGTAAGGGCTTGGCAGGGGTGGGTTCAGAAGCATTTTGAGGATGGAAGAAAAGGTCAAAAATGAGAAAATGATAGAAGAGAAGAACTTAGAAAAGAGAGAATGATATGATAGTGTATCTCTTCTGACTTGCCCAAGGGTGCACAAGAAAATTTGATAACAATGATGGGTACAAGAACAGAAATGAAGAGCTAGCTAGAGAAAGTGATTCTAGTGACCTGGCCTAAGGGAAGCCTTAGAAATGGATGAAGGTAATGATTCTCTGAAATCTGCCATAAAAAAATTAAATTAAATTAAATAACACACCAACTGCATGCCTCCAAAGTGCCTCTCGAAATCCCCTCAGGTCTACCTGCTTCCATTCCAAATTCAGAAAGATGATGCCTTCCTAAGCAAGTCCCACAATCTCACTACTGTAGAAGGCTGTGTTCATTAAATTCTCAAGAAAAATCAAATATGACTTGTTAAATCATAACAATGATTTTATATGTGATTCTTGTGGTCTAGGGAGAAACATGGAACACTTGTGGAAAGCAAAGGACAGATTAATCAGGCAACAGCCAATAAGCATTTATCAACACACTTACTATGTGCTAAGCATCAGGGATACAAAGAGGTAAAAACAGTTCCTGCCCTCAAAGAACTCCCATTCTAACCAATAGAAAAGAGAGAACTCACAAACAACTGGATACAGAAAAGTTCTGTAGTTTGCATTTTGTCTCCCCTTTCAGAGACCAAAAATAAGTGAGACAGCAGGGATGAGAGAAGAGGCAATCTGCTGGAGAAGAAGGGATGGAGTGGGATCACTTGTTCAAGCAGGGAGGTTTGCCTTGGCAAGAAGGGTCATCTTTTCTCATAGATTAAAGAACATGTGAGTTACAACTGGGTATGCTCACCATATCACTGCCTAAAAAACTGGGGTATATGGATGTTCAGGGGAGGCTAGTTAGTACCGCTGGTATGAGGACTGCTTTCCACATTTGGTGACTCCAAGAAGTTGTAGCACACACAGTGGCCACACACCAGTAAAGCATTTTGACAGATGGACTGAACTAGGTTGAAGGTAACTGATGAGCTTCAAATCTATCAGTAAGTTAGGGAGGTATCTATACCAAGTATGTGAAGACTTCTTTCAGTGGAATAGGCAGACGAGAACTATTTGTTCCAGTGGTAATGAGAGCAGCTAAAGCAGGTGCTATGGAGTGGTTAGACCCTGAAGACACCAAGGTCAACCTCTGCGTCTCAAGCTATCACCAGTCATCTTGACTTTTGCCTTGCCACGGGACTGAGATCACACTAGAAAAAAGAATGAGGCTAACAATTTTGTGTAACTCTGCCTTACTTACATCCAATTTATGCTCGGGTCAAAAGACATCATCCATTCCATTTTATCATTTTTGCCTACCTCAAAAGTCCTGTGATGATAGGTAGGTAAGTCATGAAGCAGCAGGTGCAGACACCGCAACAGCTACACTAACAACCCTGCACACAGGGTAGTCCTCACTGGACTGAAGTAACAGTGATTCAATAGTCCCTGAGGTACCTGAGCAGCCTTTTTAAAGGACTTCACAGCTCACCTCCTGGTGAATGAGGAAGGCACTAGGAAAAGTGCCCTAAAAATTGTCTGCTTCATTCAATCCTGGACTGTTTACCACAACAGGCAGGGACCCTACCGTGTTGAAAACACACACACATAAAGTACAAAAACTTTTGCAAAAATGATCCCTCTCACCACTGGTACATGGAATGAGTACATGCTTATGGACAACAAAAAATTCAGTAGTCTTGAAAGATAAAGAGTTCATGTTGGGAGAGAACTCAACAGGTATCACATCCAAATAGCAGCTCTGAGTGAAACAAGGCTGGAAAATGAAGGCCAGCTTACCAAAGTCTGAAATGGATACATGTTGTTTTTTTTCTGGAGTGGCCACAATTATGGGGAATATCATGAAGAAAAGCATCCTGCCATCATCATCAGGACATATGCTCCCACCATGACAAACCAGATGAGGTCAAAGAAAAATTCTATGAAAACCTAGAGACCCTCATCATCAATGTGCCAAAAAAGGACAAGTTTATAATTCTGGGTAACTTTATGGCCAGAGTAGGTACATATTTTTCAGATATGGGGAGTCCTTGAGAATAATGGAGTCAGTAATGGTCACTACTGAAGACTTGAGCATCTCATGACCTTCTCATCACCAACACTGTCTTCCATTTACCTAAATGCGATAAATCTTCATGGATGCACCCTCACAGCCAAAGTTGCATTTAATAGACTATATCACTGTAAGGAGAAATGAAAGACAGGAAGTAAGAATGATGAAGGTGAAATGTGGTGCAGCATGCTGGACCAATCATAGATTCATCTTCTCCCAACTATACATGCACATTCAACAAAAGTGGCAACCCAGGGCAAGAAAACTACCAGAAGACTGTGTCAACAGATTAGAGCACTTCTCTGGTGTGAAGAGTTTGTTGCTAATTTGGAAGGAAAGCTGAACCAATATATAGTTGGCAACAGTGGACCAGAAAAGGACTGGGCAGCTTTCAGAGATGTTGTATACATCACTACATATACTGATCTGGGCCAGAACACTTACAAACATCAAGATTGGTTTGACAAAAATTGGGGAAATTCAGAAGTTGCTAAGGCAAAAATGAGAATTCCATAGGGTTTACAAGTAGGATAGTTCATCCATCTCTAAAAATAACAGCATTTAACTCCTTAAAAAGTTAAGTACACACAAAACTTGAAGAAGGCAGATGTAATTCAGTTTTATGCTGATAACAATCCAAAGTGCTTTTATGATGCTGAGAAGGCTATTTATGAATCAAAGACTTACGGTGCATCTCCACTACTTAGTGATGATGGAGCTACATTGTTGATAACAACACAATCCTGAAGAGATGGTTTGAACACTGCCATATCGTTCTCAACAGACCATCATCAATCAATGCTGGAGCCATTGACTGTATACCTAAGGTTGAAGTAAATCCCTCTCAAGCTGACATTTCAACTGAAGAAGAGGTTTTAAATGCCATTAGACTCCTCTAATGTGGCAAAGTGCCTGGTTATGATAATTCCCTTCCAACTGAGATTTACAAGGTAAGCAGTCCATTGCTCACACAAAAGTTGACTGAAATCTTCTGGGTTATATGGCAAGAGGAGGTTATCCTCCAAAAGTTTAAGAATGCTTCCATTGTCCATCTCTACAAAGAAAAAGAAAATAGGATGTCCATTGACAATCACTGAGTGAGGGAAGGTCTCTTGCTCAGTCACTGCCAGCCAGCAAGATTTTTTCAAGAGTCCTTCTAAGGCTAATCCTTCACCTGGAAAATAACCATCTACCAAAAAGCCAATGTGACTTCAGAAAGGGCTGAGGAATGATGGAAATGGTGTTTGCTGTGCAACAACACCAGAAGAAATGTCAAGAGCAGAATAGAGGTCTGTATACATTGTGTGTTAATCTGACCAAGGCCTTTAAGTTGGGAGGGTTCATGGAAGATCATGGCAAAATTTGGTCACCCGGAGAAGTTCATCAGTATTGTATACCAGTTCCATGATGGCATGCTTACATGAGCTCTAGGTAATGGGCAATGCCCTCTTGCTTTCCCAGTCACTGGTAGAGTGAAGCACAGCGGAGTGCTTGCTTCCATGATTTTTATCATGAAGTTTTCAGCAATATTGTCAGATACTTTCAACAAGAACAAAAACATCATCATGGTCACCTACCTCACTGACAGTAAACTATTTAACTTTATAAGGCCGCAAGCCAAGACTAAAGTAGAAGAAAAGCTTGTGCATGACTTTTTGTTCACAGATCTCTGTGAACTGAGTCTCTGATGCTGACATGCAGCAAAGTATGGATCAGTTCTCTGCTGCTTATGCTAATTTTGGCCTGAAAAACCAAGAAAACAGACGTTTTCCACCAGCCAGCACCACATTATCATATAGAGTCATATGTAGAACCATAATTACAACAAATGGAGAAACTGTGAATGCTATGGATGTTTGCTCACCTTGCTAGTATACTTCCCAGGGACGTATAAGGTTGATAGATTATAAGGTTAATGCATGTATTGCCAGAACTAGCTCTGTGTCTGGGAGGCTCTGAAAGAAATTGTGGAAGAAAAGACATATTAGGCTGCCTACCAAACTGAAGGTCTCCAGAGTCATTGTGCTGACCTCGCTATTGTGTGTCTATGAAACCTGGACAGCATACTAGCACCATGCCAGGAAACTGAATAGCTTCTATTTGAATTGTCTTAAGAGATTCTGAAGATCCCCTGGCAAGATAAGGTACTAGGTACTGTGGTCCTTTCTCAAAATGAGAGAGCATTCAAACTCTTCTACAAGGAACACAACTCCAATGGATTGGCAACATTGTTCAGATTCCAAATATGTGTTTGTCTAAAAAAACTATTTCACAAAGAACTCAGACAAGGCAGGTATCCACATGGTGGGCGGAATAAGTGATACAAGGACACACTCAAGATCTCTCAAGAACTTGGAATTGATATGAGACATGGGAGACACTGGCACCAGACCGTCCAGCATTGCATGTCCACATCAAGGTGCTATGTTTTTTGAACAAAGTTAGAACTGCAGTAACTCAAAAGAAACATGAGACAGGTAAATTTTAGAGACATCAACATTTCAAATGTTTATATGGACGATCTATGTCCAAGCTGTTGTAGAGCCTTCCACACTCATATTGGTCTGATCAGCCACAGTCAGACACATTGTAATTGACCCCAACAGAGTGATGTCATTTTGATCATCTTTGACAATGAGACAACAACCAATCAATCTAAAAATGCTTCCTCTGAAGCATAAACAAATCCTTTTGTCTATTTCCAAGTATGAACCCCTATACAGACTAAAAGAAGTCAAATACATTTCATTCATGTTGAATATGGCACTGCATACCTTCTTGGAAAAAAATTAGATCATATGTAGAGAGATGATCTAAGTGAAAAAAAATCATTTACCTTTAATACAGAATGACTTTGATTGAGATGATTGATACATTTCACTTGTCAGACTCAAGGAGACTCAGAGAGGACTCATCCAAAGTCAAAAAACTAATACATGACAGAGCAGAATCCAAACATTTTGCCCTCCAAGTTCGGGACACTAACACTATATAATAGTAACTTCAATAGGATATGATCTCCATTCTCCAGGAACTAGTTAGCAGATAAGACCGGTGCTTCAGAGGGACAAAATCATAATGATGGAAATAGTCACTGATACACATATTCACAAAAGAAATCTTGCCTCCAGATCTTTCCTCATACCATACATGCCCCACCTCCATCAGTTGCCATCTTACTCATTCTTCAACTTTAAAGTTACCTCTTCCATAAAACATCCTCAGATAATTCCTCAAATAGAAATGATTTTCCCTTACTTTGATTGGATATGACTTTATGTTCTTATACAGTTAATATGTTCTGATTCGTATTATATCTTATCTATACATGGCTTATCTCTGTTGATAGTTTATAAGTTCCATAGGAACAAAGGCCATGTGTTATTTAATTCTGTCTTCCTGGACCTAGCACCATCCTTTACACACTAGAACTTGATAAATGTTTTCCTAATGTTGATGAATGAATGAATGAAATCAAAGCAGGGCAGGATAGAATTAAGGAATGGGCCAAATTTTTGAGGTATTGGGTCTCAAAGAAACAACATTCTTTCCTCTTCATGCCCTGTTTGGTTATAATAAAGAACTCAGAGTATTTGCTGCCAACAGATGCTTGTAGGCTCTCAGTTTACTTATGAGGAAAGTGGTAGGTGTCAGTACAGATGGTATTGGTAAGTGTGGGCGAGACTGATATGAAGTAAATGGGCCATATGGCATTTTCCCACCTACATGCATTTGCTTATACTATTCCCTATACTCAAAATGTCCTACCACCTCCTTTTGCTCTATCTAAATTCTATCTAAATTTTCCAAGAAGGTATGCAGTGCCATCAAGGCCCAACTCAAGCCTGTCCTCACCCTTAAGTCTTCCTAGATAGACCACTCTATGACCTCTCTTTCCTGTGCACTCCTGTAGCACTAATTTATCAGTCATATTATACTTGGCTATATCTCTCTCTTGGTGTTTCACATTATTTAAATTTTCCACTATTTATGCTTTGTGGCTCCACTTGGTTTGAGAGCTCCATAAGGATAGGTATACTTTAGTCAATACCTCCTAAACCCTAGCATACTGCCTCAGCACATGGTAGAGGTTACAAAAATATTTGATTGATTTTTTTTCCTGCTCTGTTGACTTTGGAAAACTATTACCAGCAGACAATTACTTTGGGCCTTGTTGCCCTATTACCAAATAATGATAACACCAATTATCATAGCCTAACTCATGGGATGAATGAGATTTTTGAAATTATTTGGAAGAGAAATATATAATGCTGCCAATTATTATTTAAAACTTTTGGGGCCCTCTTTTTTGGAACACTTAACACCATATGGTAACTAGTCACAAATTGGATCCTTGTAGACCAATGTTTTCCAAACTAATTTGGCCCCAGAATACTTTTAAGGCTTGAAACACATTGACAGAACTCATAAGTGCTATTCTGGAGATGTGGGATAGATAGTGGAATACTGCCAGGGGGAAGAGGGAGGGGACAGAGTGCATCAGGAACATTTTGGCAAAGAAGAAAGGAAATTACAACTATTTTCATATCTAAAGTTTGCTGCACATGATAATTAATTTTGATACATACAATTTTATATTTAATATTTCAGAAAGCAAAATAGTACTAATTTTAATCATTTCACCCATAATCATCAGTTACAGTACATAGTTCCCCAAAATCTAACTGGAGAGATGCTGGGGTGTACACAATCTCTACGACTGAAACAATTGGTAAAGTGGAAAGAGCTTTGCACATGGTTTTAGGAGTGGTAGAACTTGATTCTCAATTCAGATGAGGTAATAACAAAATTGCCCAGTTTGTGTCTCCTTCTGAACTCCATTTTTCTTTTTTCCCATGTGTTTTCTTAGAGCTCTATTGATGATCTTTCCCTGGTACTTGTGGATTAAGAAGCTCTCTTTACCCACTGCAGGATGTCTCTTTCTCTGCCTCTTATAGTCTTGGAGAGTTGCCCAGAGCCATAAGGGATTAGGTGACTTGCCCAGGGCACATACCAAGAACATGTTAGAGAAAGGGCAGGAATCCACCTGGTTTTGAGGTTAACTCTCCATCCACCACACAATGCATATATAATTACATAATTATTGCCAAGTAAAACAAACCAACGCATCTGCTATGTGTGTAAAAATGCTTTTATTATTTCTCATTCAGAGCATTTAACCAATAGGAACAACGACCTGATTTCTATAACCACATCCAAAGAAGTTTAGCTATGGTTCAGAACGTAAGGCCTGGTGCTTCTTTTCTGAAGTGGGGTGATGGGACTGGGGAGAAAGAGGGGGCATAGATCATCAGTCTCACCTCGAGTTGCTTCTGTTCCTGAATTATGGAGGAGAGAGTTTGGAAATGTCTTTATGCTTTTGTACATTTTGTTGAGCTTGCAACCTCACTAGAAGGAGAAAGCAAATCTCAGGTGCTAAACACCAAATTGCTTATTGGAACAGCTGCCACTCTGAGCTGAGTAAGCAGGACAGTCAGGGATGGCACCTTACCTTCACATACTGCAGTCAAAGATTAAGGTTTTAGAATGCAAAATAAACAAGAGGTGGAAAATCTAATCATAAAATACAGAGGCACAGCAAGAATCCTCTACTAAGCTTTGGAGAGTCTCCTTACTTAGCTACAGTCTAGCAACACACACACAGCGACCCATGAGGGGACTCTATATTGAAGGACTATATTAAATGAGTTAGCACAGAACACTTTTCCAAATACCCTTCCTGGAAGAATGACTAACTTCCCTTGTTAGGGATAGAAAAAGCCTCCCAGCAAGACTGCAGGGCTATAGTAAACAAAGGCACAGCAAGTCTTTAATTCAGCCTTTGAAGATCTCATCTATGTTGGTACTTCTCCTTATCTTGTAGATAGCGACATACTCACTACTTCTCAGGCATGTGATTCTTATCCATGTGTATCTACAAATCCTGCAGGCAATATCTGTCCAGCAAGCTGGGGACTTGCTTTAAAAATCTCTTGGTTTGGTTCCATACCATTGAAGCAACTGGGCTAGCCATCAGTTATCCCTCTACAATTAGCTACCTTCTTTGCCAGGGGCATACAACTCGCTGATAATATCCCTTTATGATAACTCATATAGTATCCTAAATTTACAAAGTTTCCTTGTAATCATCATCCTATGAAGAATATAGTGCAATTATTATTTTCCCCACTGATAGATGAAGGAATGTGTTTATTGAGTGGAAGTGATTCATCCATGGTTATGCAGCTATTTACAGAGTTATAGTTAAAACAGGGCTCTTAATTCTAAATTTAGTGATTTTTCCACTAAATGGGTACATACTGAGCACTTCCTATGTTCCTTGCTTTATGGGGAATACAACAAAATAGAAGGAAAATGTCCATGACTCCTTAAGAGCTTACAGACCAAATGGGTAAATAAGGTTTATTTTTTTTTATACTTAACTAGAGAAAACAATTTAAGGCAGAATACTAACAACTCTAAAACAATATAGTGAATCATAAGTTCTATAGAAATTCAGTCAACCAGTCAGTAAAAGATTTATTAAGTACCTTACTATGTGTCAAGCATGACGCTAAATGCTGGTGATACAAAGAAGGCAAAAGACAATCCCTGCTCTCAAGGACCTTACAATCTAATAGGTGAGACAACATGGAAATAAATGTGTACAAACAAACTGTATACAGGATAAAATTGGAAATAATAGAAAAAAGGCACCAAAATTAAGCAGGATTGGTAAATGCTTCCTGAAGAGAGGGGAGATTTTAGCTGGAATTGGAAAAGAAAAGCTCATGATGGAATGTGATAGTTACTGGAATCAAGAAAAAATTAGAGCTGAATAAGTAAATTTGAGAATGACCAACAGAGATGAGCACAGTCAAGATGGCAGAGTGATGGGAAATATTTTTGTCCAACTCACCTCGAACACCTCCCCCACAATGACCTAGAAAAAGAGGCAGACTGATTTCCAATTGGGAAAGCTAAAAAAAAGTCACAGTGAATCATCTTTCCAGCCCTGGAAAGCCTAAGAGACAGACAGAGAGTGCTGAAGACACTAAGCATGGGGGGCTAGCCCAGAGATCATGAATTGCTGCTGTGATAAAGGTGGGAAAATTCCAGTGCCCAGAGATGGAAAATAAGGGAAGAAAGCACAGGGTAATAAAGAGATGCCCAGGGGATCCCCGAACTGGTGCTCGGTACAAGAATGTTTGCAATCTAGCAGCTTTGTCATTCATTACCCAGTGCTTGGTCAAAGATCCAGAGCAGAGAACAACAGCCATTAATGAGTATGAGCCCTTATTGCAGACTTTGCAAGAAACAAATTCTGGAAATTCAGCTGTGTGAATCTGAGCCCAGGAGCAGAGAGGTGACTCAGTTCTATCCTTTAACCCAACATGTAAGCCTACAGTAAAATAACCAGGACACTTCAGTCATTCTGAACCTGCAAAGCCTCCAAATGGTCTAACAGTGACTGAGTTCAACAGCAATCCATTGGAACTCAACCATACACAAGCCAACAGACCCAAATCTGGATTAGGAACTTGCTTAGATCAGACCAGGAAGACAGTGAACAGATCTCTCTCTATCACACCATATTGGGAGCACTGAAAAAGTGTAGGCCCCCAAATGGAACTGTGAAAGTAGCCAAAGGATGTAAAGGGATAGAAGCTCAAGCTAGACATCCCCCCGCCCCAGAAGTCCTCAGAGTCCAGCACTAATATAAAGTCTCAATTCAAGAAATAGACTGGAAGAACAAGCCAGCAAAAGAAAAGAGCTACTATAGTGATAAGGAAGTTGAAAACACAAATACAAACTATGACAATGACTTGAAAATATCTACAAGCAAAGCTTCAAATGAAAAATGCAGACTGGACACAAGCCAAACAAGAATTCCCAGAAGAGTTCAAGAAAAGCTCCATAAAATTATTTTAAAAGGCAAATGAGAGAGATAGGATAGAAGAAAAATGGGAAAAAGAAATCAGCACATTGGAAGAAATAAAATTAATAGCTTAATAAAAAGAAACACAAAACCTTGATGAAGAAAATAATAAATCCTTGAAAATTAGAATTGAACAAATGGAAATGAATGGTGCTATGGGTCATAAAAAAAAAACAAAACAAAGTCAGAAGACTGTAAAAGTAGAAGAAAATGTGAAATATCTCACAGGCAAAACAACTGGTGTGGAAAACAGATCAAGAAGAGATAATTTAAGAATCACTGGATTATGTGAAAGTCATGAATAACAAAAAAATCCTAAAAATCATATTTCAAGAAATCATGAGAAAGCTGCCCAGATATGCTAGAACTAGAGGGTAAAGTAGACATTAAAAGAATAAATTGCTAATCTCCTGAAAGAAACCCTAAAAATGAAAACTCCCAGGAATGTTATAGCCAAAATTCAAAATTCTCTGGTCAAGGGAAAAATACTGCAAGCAGTCAGAAAAAAAATTTTGATGTACCCCAGAGTCACAGTCAAGATCATGCAAGATTTAACATCCACCCCCATAAAGAAATGGAGAGCTTGAAATATGATATTCCACTAGGCAAAGGACCTAGGATTATAAGTAATCATAACTTACCCAGAAAAACTAAGTGTATTCCTACATGGGAAAAATGAACCTTTAATGAAATAAAGAATTTTCAAGCATTCCTGATGAAAAGACTCGGGTCCAACAGAGCTTTAAAAACTTCACATTCAAACACAGTACTCAAGAGAAGTATAAAAAGGTAAACTTGATTGAGAATTCATAAGTGATTAAACAAGTTTAAGCTGCTCACATTCTTATATGGGGAAATGACATATGTAATCCCTAAGAACTTTACCATTACCAGAGATCTTAAAGGGAGCCTAATTAGAAAGAGGTCCTGGTGCGACTGTGCTGTATTTAGATGACAGATAGCAAAAGAAGAATGGAAGGATGGGGAAAAGAAATGTAATGGGAGGGGGAAGGGAGAGGAAGAATGGTGGAAATTATCTCACAAAAAAGGGGCATAAAACGCTTTATACAATGAAAAGGGCAGTATAGAGAGAGTGGGAGATACTAAAACTTACTCTCATCTGAACCATTTAATAAAGGAGAAAATACATATACATAACCATTCAGGTATAGAAATTCATCTTAATATATCAAATTAAAGTAACAGGAGAGAAAGAGATTAAGGGAAATGGGAAGGGAACTTAAAGGGGAAAGGAATTAGAGAGTAGGGTGATTAAGGGAGATAGTTGTCAGATGCAAAACAAACTCTTAAAAAAAGGAAAGAGGGAAAGATGAAGAAAAATGTAAGACAATAAGATGTAAATAAACAATTAGTAATCATAACTGTGAATGTGAATGGGGTGAACTCACCTGTAAAACAGAGGATAGCAGAAAGAATTGGAAACTAGAATCCAATAATATGTTGTTTACAAGAAACACACCTGAAAAAAAAGACAAACATGGAATATAATAGGATGGAACAAAATCTACTATGCTTCAGCTGAAGCAAAAAAGGCAGGAGCAGTAGCAATCATGATCTAAAACAAAGCAAAGGTAAAAATAGACTGAATTAAGAGAGATAAACAGAGAAACTACATTTGCAAAAGGTACCATAAAACAGTGAATTAATATTGGTACTGAACATATTTGCCTCAAATGATATAGCATCTATTTTTAAAGAAAAAAATGAGTTAAAAGAAGGAAATACATAGAAAATATAATAGTAGGAGATTTTAATTTACCATTCTCAGATTAGATATATTTAACTTTAAAATAGATAAGAAAGAAGTTAGAGATGAATAGAACTTTAGATAAGTTAGATATGATAGATCTCTGGAGAATATTCAATGGGAATAGAAAAAAGCATACCTATTTCTGAGCTTTCACAATATTAGGGTGTAAAATCTTCATAAATAAATGCAAAAAAGGAGAAATACTAAATGCGTCTTTTTCTGACCATAATACAATAAAATTTCAATCAATAAAGGGTCTTTGAAGCATAGATTAAAAGTAATCGGACACTGAGCATACTTGTAAAGGATGGATGGGTTAAGAACAAATCATAGAAACAATCATTTCATTAAAGATTGTGCCAACAATAAAACAATAAACCAAAATTTGTGGGATGTTGACAAAGGGAAAAACTCTGTCTCACAGTTACATCAATAAATAAAGGAGAGAATAATAATACATCAATGAATTGGGCATGAACTACAAAAATTAGAAAACCAACAAATTTAAAAACCACAGTAAAATTCCAAAATATATACAAAAATATACATTGTTCAGGTTAACAAAACAGGAAACAGAATACTTAAATTATCCCATCTTAAAAAAAAAATTGAACAAGCCATAAATGAACTCCCAAAAGAAAAAAAAATGGGATCAGATAAATTTATAAGTGAATTATACCAAACATTTTTAAAATTTTATTCTTATTCTGTTCCAAATTCTCTCTCCATCTCCAGCCCCTCCCCCAGTCATGGAGAAGGTAAGAAATTTAATACTTATTATGCAAATGATCTACCAAACATTTAAAAAACATTTAATTCCATTACCACATAAACCTTTTGGAAAAAAATAGATAAAACTCTACTCACTTTATTTTGCATCAGTTCAAATAATTCTTTCCAAGTTTTCTTGAAATCATCCTCTTTATAATGTCTCACAGCACATATTTCAAAAAAAAAAAATTATGGAATTTGAAGACTAACTCAAAAGAGGGAAGAAGGAAAAACCAGAGATCTAAAACAATTTAGGGTAAGTTTGGAAATGAAACAGGTTCAAAAATGGAAGACAAGCTTAAGATATAGAGACAAATAATACACCTAAGATGGAAAGCAACTGTAAATAAGTAAACTGAGCACTGGGGACAAAGTAAGCCTGGATATTATACTGAAAAGAGATGGAATATCTTCTTTCAAGTCTTAGAAGGGTTTGTCATATGGAAAAGGACAAAGTTATCCTCTACTGGACCTCAGAAGAAAAAAATAAAAACAAAAAGCTGGAAGGTTCAAAATGGCAGATTCATACCTAGTGTAAGGAAACATTCCGTATCCGTTAGAGAGCTAATCAAGAGTATAAGCTCCCTGAGAACAAGAACTGTTCAGATCTAGTGGGTTCTCCCACAGGGATCTTCAACCAAGTCAAGATGAGTTGTTTGTCAAGTATACTAAAGAGGGAATTCTTGTCTAGGCACCAGTTAAATTAGCTAGCCTCTGAAGGCCTTGGAAAGTCACAGATCCAGTGACTGTGTGAAGAATCATCAACCCCTTAAGAGGGGCTACATTTCCTAAGAGGAGTGTAGAAGTCAGAAGCAGGCTAAAGCATAAGCTGGTAGGCAATGAGGAGAAAGAAAAGTCAATAGCAGCTCTTTGAACAACAACAAAACACTATAAAAATTAAGGAAGACATATTAAATGAGCATATGTTAATTGTTCATGAACAAGTCATGTTCATGTGATAAAATAAGTATACTCCTAAATTAATTCATAGATCTAATACCACACCAATCACACTTCTAACAGATTTCTTTATATGCCTAGATAAATAGTATCAATTCATCTGAAAGAAAAGGTCAAGAATCTCAAAGGTAATAATGGAAAAAAATGGAGTGAAAGAGACCTAGTAGTACAATATCAAGCTGTTCTTTAAAGCAGTAATCATTAAAACTTTTGGTACTAGTTTAAAAAAAAAAATGAAAAAGTTAATCGAATAAAGACTGATAGAAGGGATGTTGCTTTACTTCATCTTGACATCCTCAGTATCTACCAAAGTTCCTTACACATAGGAAGCAGTTAATGAATACTTGTTAAATTGAAGTGACTTTTATACTGAGGCAGAGAGAGCACAACAGTCTGGAAGCCAAGAGAATGTTTCAAGAAAGGAAAGTGCATTTTAAGTTTCAGCTCAATGACCATCTTCTGCATGAACCCTTTCCCAACCCCCAGCTGCTGGTACCATTCCTTTCAAACAATATTATATGTGACTACTTTGTATTTATTCAGTTTAGATTTATACTATATGTGTTTATATCTATATCCTTGTCCATCATATTAAAATATAAGCTTCATACAAATAGGGATTGTTTTGTAACCCAAGTACTCGGCACAATGTCTAGCGCATGGTAGGTGCCTACTAAATGCTCGTTGATTGTTTGAGAAGATGGTTAACTGTGACAAATACACTAAAAAGCTCCTGGAGATCAGCAGCAACCTTAGAATATATAGGAGGCGTGTTTGTATGATGAAAAGACAGAATGCTAAAAGGAATTTTGTATATTATTAATTGCTGTATAATTGTCAACTGTTATTATTACAAATCTGTCCATAAAGGACTGCTTCTGGGTCTATAGTGGCTAGGATAGTGTGACCCTTTTTAACTAAGGAGGTTCAGTCCTGGGAGAACCTCACTTTTAATGAGAGATGATCAGGGTTTCCTTTCCCCATGTTCTTCACACATACTCCAGAGATGCATTATTCAAAGCTTACGTTTGGGCTCACACCCAGGTCACCCCAAAGGGGAAATAAAAAAGAGCTCATATACAGAAGTCAGGTATGGGAATGGCTTGAGACAACTTAAGATTGAAAGTAAGAAATCCTTTCAGCACTGGATCGCCCCATGATCACAAGCAGCCAAGAAATTCATCATCCACAAAAGGTACAAGCCCTGAGTCACCATATCCCATGAGTCTCTATAAGTTTCCAGAAGAGCCCTGAGCTAATGCTCCATTGAATAGCCCCTAAAGGCCTATTTAACTTCCATTACACAAACAGCCTCACCAAAAGAAGCACATCACTTTAGATTTCATTGTCAGGTATGTACATTTAAGAAGCTTCGAATTCCTTGTTCACAACACATTTGCCACATGGGAAAGATTCCTCAGTACAATACTCTGTTTGTCCCTTTTACACTTTTCTTCACCTTTGGCATAATTTATCAAAAAAGAAAAGGTACTAAAACATGAATTGATCAGTCTCTCTGTTTTAATTTAGCAAGACAGGTCATAATGGCTTTGTTCCTTGGCCAGACATGCCAGAGAACTATTTCCACATATTAATGTGACTTGACTTGTAGAGTCATAATTACCCTGACAAGATAAAGAGAATTAGTTAAAATTTAATTAAAACCACATGGCTAACAAGTATGACAGAGTGTGTGTCTGTGTGTGTGTGTGTGTGTGTGTGTGTGTGTGTGTGTGTGTTTAGGTACTCAAATTCTTCAGTTTTTTTGGTTTGTTTTTTTTTTGGTTTCGCCAAGTAGGGAAGGAGATTCTACCAAGTTATACCACAAGGGCATTAATCAACAAAGCGAATTAACACAGGTCATAACTTGCCAGATCACATGCAAAACTCGAGAGAAAATGAAATTAACAGTAATGACACCTGTCCACCAAAGCCTAACTAAAAAACAAGAATAGGACAAACCATATAAATCAATGGATGTATATTTTGCTTTGTTTTTTATCAGTATGGCATTCCTAAAGCACAAGTCTGACCAAGTTACTGCACAACTCCAGAAGTGTCGGTGGCTCTCCATTGTCTCTTGAATAAAATACAGACTTCTTTGTTTGTATGCAAATTTGGCAAATCAAGTCAGGTCAACATACCTTTACTAAGCTCCTATGATTAAGCAGGGTGATACGTTCTGGGATACAAAGAAAGGTTAAAATAGTTCTTTTTCTCAAGGAGTTCAC
Source organism: Potorous gilbertii (assembly GCA_028658325.1). Lineage (NCBI taxonomy): Eukaryota > Metazoa > Chordata > Mammalia > Diprotodontia > Potoroidae > Potorous > Potorous gilbertii. The sequence continues at coordinate 24,809 of JAQQSK010000254.1, forward strand.
ATTCCAAAAGGGGAAAAAGTGTCCATACAAGATGTACTAGAATCCATCTTTCCATACTAATTTTATGCCACTCCTTTCACACACTCACCATTCTAACTAAACTGGGCTACTTGCTGCATACAGCATTCAATCCTTCACTTCTGTGCCTTCACAAAAGTTGTCTTCTGTATCTGGGACTTTTCTTTCCAAGTGTTCCCCTGGGAAGCCCTGGTTCCTTGGAGGCTCAGCACATATGCTCCCCCCTATCTGAGTCCTTTCCTGATTCTCTCCACCCTAAATGTTAGTGCTCTCCCTCTGCCTTAAAATGAGGTTTTATTTGTTCTGTATATATTTTGTAATCAGTGTAAATGTTATGCCCCTCTGGTAAAATAAAACACATCCCCCCACCCCAAGGTCAGATATTATTCCATCTGTATTTTTACATCCTCTATAAGCAGCACATCACAAAGTCTTGAAAGGACTGAGAAGTAAGTAAGGGAACTCTGGAAGCTAAGTATTGTTCTACCAAATCAAATGGTTTTTTATGGCAAACAACAAATAGGGTGCCTTTATGTGTCTTCTGCACCTTTCAGTCAACATTAGGACTGTGAAATTATGATGCTTAAAAATATCTTGTTGGGTTATGATGAGTTATGACAACACTCATATTAGGAAAAGAAAGAATGTATTTATCTTTACATATGGGGATAATGAATTTTCTTCAAATGTCACTAACGGAATAAGACGGTTTCTAATTTCAGCCACTTCTACACAATGGTGAACACCAGTGAAGTGTCCATGAATATGATGGTTGAAATAGTCACTTCCTCAGGGCTGCTCAAGACAACCAACACATCAGAGAACTGGTCCACCAACCATGAAGAACAATGAATGGAAAACTTGTGTGCATCCCCCTCCTTGTGTGCAATGGAAAGAAAGATGGAGTAGAATCTTCACAAGCGATCACATGATAGATGAAGAGCATGCAGAAGGCTAGGGCTGATGGATAGCCTAGAGGTAGTTCATTGAGAAATGAGATACTAGATAGACCCTGTAGCAAGGATGATATACAATAGGCTGACCATCTAACTTATAGACTAGGTCCCCCAGGACAACAACCTCTGACCAGGAGGCCAAAAATTGGATAAGAGGAGTCAACCTTGAAAGAGACTTGATTTTAGTGCTCTTCAGATGAGTCAACATAGAAAGAACACCCATTCCACCTTACGTATGCTGCCTTGCCTGGTTTCAACTCCATGGAACAAGATGCCTACAACCCCTCCCTCTCCACCATGCTGCTAACTCAAGCTTTAATAGGTCCCACCTCCCTCAGACTCCTCTCTCTTCTTACTGGAGGTTTGAAGGCTCCCAAAGCCTCCCTTTGTAGAGGTCAGAACCTGGACTCTCAGCTCACTCCACTCTGCACCTGCTGCCTTGCCTGATTTCAACTCCACAGAACAATGGATTCCAGCTTGGTCCTTTCAGTGTCCCCTCTCCTCCTCCCCTTCCTGCCTCCTTCTGTGCATTGTCTCACCTTCTACATTGTCAGCTCCCTGGGAGCAAGGACTATCTTTCTTTTTATCAATTCTATTCCCAAAACTCAGCACAGTGCCTGGAACAGAGAAGGTGCTTATTAATAAATGTTTATTGGATTGAATTGGACATGAGAATTTATATTCAAAATGCAAAATACAGTTGTCCTTCATTCTTGAAGACAGTCAGAAGCTGTCTAACAAGCAGTGTCTTATAATAGTTTAGGTTTCACCTTTTCACTGGGCTCCCTTATGATCTCTTTGTTCAAAGTGATAGTAAGAAATAAAAACAACCTTTAAGTAATAGACCAGAAGGAAAGAACCTTGATAATTGATATGCTAGCTTGTCAATTATTGAATATACCAGAGAGAATCGATACTTAGAAGTAA
>JAQQSK010000255.1:0-26606 GCA_028658325.1 Potorous gilbertii
TGCATCTTTGTTTATCCTTTCTAGTAGGGGCTGTATCTTCACTCACAACCCCAATCATACTGATCCTGGAGGGATAGTCAGAATACTCCTTGCTTATCAATGTCACTTTTCCAGACTTATACTTTTCCACAGAAATTTTTCTCCTTTTGAAAGCCACTCAATTAAAATGTTCTACCTCATCAAAATTATGGTAGTTCAAATACATCAACCCCCAAATCATTCTTTCTCCTTTCTCAGGGAGTTCAGCATTTTCTTATATTTTCCTGCTTCTGTCTTTATACTAGATTTTTAAAAAAAAATCTTAATTTTTAGTTTTCAACATTCACTTTCGTAACATTTTGAGTTTTAAATTCCCCCCTTGCTCTCCTCCTCATGATGGGATGCAATCTGATATAGGCTTTACATGTATAATCATTTTAAACACATTTTCACATTAGTTGTGTTGTGAAAGAAGAATCAGAACAAAAGGAAAAAAATCTTGAGAAAGAAAGAACAAAAACCAACTGAACAAAAAGAAAACAGTATGTTTCGATCTTCATTCAAACTCTGTAGTTCTTTCTCTGGTTATGGATAGCATTTTCCATTGTGAGTGTGTATTTAAGTTTTTTAATATCCATGTAGATGTGCTTCAGACTCCCTAACCTCTCATTTCCTCACATTTCTCAAGTCCTGTGACTTACTTCTTCACTCCAATTTAGCCATATGTAAGAATGGTCACACAGTAGATTTCACTATTACCCATGAGTATATCACTTGTTGATTTAGAAACACTGACAGTCCTCCCATCATCTCACTTCTCACTGTGTTTCCTACACCCATTCTTCATACCCTGAGATCTCCTTTCCATTCCCTTCAATATCTTCCTAGACAATTGTACGTGCTGTGACTTCTGGTTTCTCCTTATCCAACCTCAACTTAATTGTTAGCATTTAAGCTTTACACTGCTATCTGCTCTCCAATCACTTGCCCTCTTGCTCTATCAGTGCTCTTTCTTTGCCACATCTAGGCCCCAGATTACTCACACCATCTACTTCCTCCACTCCTCTGCATGAGATGCTAAACAGAGCTGAAGAAATTCTCAAAACTATGAAGACGGGTTACATTAAAAATTTACATTATCCCACTTGAACTGGGCCCTCGCTACAGTAAGGCAGTTCTTTTAGTGCTCCCTAATTGATACCCCCTATTATTCCTCACAAAAGTGATTTTAAACCTCCTCTTCCATTCTCAAGCCTCTTTCTCTCTCCCTGCCTTTGTCTCTCCTTCTCTCTCTCTCTCTCTCTCTCTATCTCTCACTTGGGACCATACTGCTTACTTTACTGAAAGAATTGAGGCCATTGGACTTGGGATCCTTCTTCTCTCTTTGACTTCATCTCAAAATCCCTTGATCTCATCTTCTCCTCTGTCCTTCTTTCTCCAGTCTCTAACAAGCAAGTGGCCTTTCTCCCTGCCATGATGGCCAACCCTCTAAATGTACATTTTATCTCATCCCCTCCTGTCTTCTCCAGTAGATTATATTCTCAATCATCTTTATCTTTACCCTCTTCCTATCAATTTGTTTCTTCCCTCCTGCCCTCACACGTCTACCCTCATCCTAGAACCTACTTTTCCCTCAGACATCCCTCAATGAAACATCTCAAACTTCCCTTTCTTGTTCAGCCAAACTCTTTGAAAAAACTGTTTACATTTACTGTCTTCACTTTCTCTTCTCTTACTATTCAATCATTTGCATTCTGGTTTCTAACCTAATCACTCAATTGAAACTGTTCAACATGCAAATAATTATGTACAAACAGGATAAATATTGGATATTTTAGAGATAATTTCAGAGGAAATGTACTATAATTAAAAAGGACTTGGAAAGGTTTCTTGTAGAAAGTGAGGCTCCAGGTAAGACTTGAAGGAAGCCAGGAAAGCCAGGAGGAAAAGACAAGGAGGGAAAGCATTCCAGGCATGAGGAATGAAAATACTCAGTGTGAGAAAAGGAAGTGTGTTATGTAAAGAACAAAAAGTAAAAAAAGTAGACATTAAGCAGAAGAGACTGCAGTGTAAGAAGACTGGAAAAGAAGGAAGGGGTCAGGTCACAGATGCCCTTAAAATCAAACAGAGGATTTTATACTTGACCCTGGAACCAATAGGGAGCAACTGGAACTTATAGAATAAGGAGGGGTAGGGACTTCAGGAAGATCAACTTGACAATTGTGGGGAGGATGGACAGGAATGGGGAGAGACTTGAGGCAGGGAGATGAACCAGAAAGCTATTGCAGTAGTCCAGCCATGATGTAATAAAGGTTCACCCCAGGGTGGTGGCAGAGTCGTAGGAGAGAAGGGGGTATATATTGAAGATGTTATGAAGGTAGAAACACAAGGATTCAACAACTGATTGGATTGGCGCGGGGTTTGAGAGAGTAAGGAGTCTAGGAGACCTAGATTGTGAACCTGGGTGATTAGAAAGATGGTAGTACTCTGTCCAGAAACAAGAAAATTAGAAGAGGAGAGAATTTGAAAGGAGAAATAATGAGTTGAGTTTTGGATATGTTAATTTTAGATGTCTTTGGGACAGCCAGATTGAGAGGTCCATTAAGCAGTTAGAGATGTGAGGTTGGAGGTCAGAAGATAAGTAAGGATGGACAATTAGATCTGAGAATCATCAGCATGGAGATGATAGTTGAATCCATGGGAGCCAATGAGATCACTAAGCAAAATACTACAGATGGAGAAGACGAGAGGGCCTAGGACAGAGACTTGGGGACATCCATAGTTAGCTAATTAACTTAGATGAAGATCCAGCAAAAAAAAGTTGAGAAAGAACAGTCAGACAAGTAAGAGGAGAGAAGAGCCTGATCAACAATGTTAAAAGTTGCAGAAAGGTTGAGAAGAGAGAATGGAGAAAAGCTCATGTGATTTGGCAATTAAGAGATCTCTAGTAACTACAGAGAGCAGTTTCAGTCGAATGAGGAAGTCAAAAGTCAGAGTGCAGAGAACAAAAGGAAAAGGAATGGACACATCCATCAAAGACAACCTTCTAAAGACTTACCCATAAAAGAGAGTCTAGATATTGGACGGTAATCAGTGAAAATGGATAGTCCTCTGATTTTTTTTAGAGTAAGGGAGACATGAACAAGTTTTTAGGCCGTATGAAAACAGCCAGTAGACAGGGAGAGATGAGAAAGTGTGGATGATGAAGAGGACAGTTTGCCGAAGTATATAGGATGGAATGGGATTACTTGAGCAGGTAGCAGAATTTGCCTTAACAAGAAAAGGCTCACTCTTCTGGTGAGACATGAGTGACAGTAGAAATAGTGGTGGAGGCATGTGAGTTATGAGAGATGAGGAAGAGGTACAGAAGAGTTCCCTCTTGGGGATGGCCTCAATTTTATCAATTACTGGACTGAGAAGATGGAAGGAGGGGGCACTGTGGAAGGTTTGAGAAGGAATGAAAAGATCTGGAAAAATTCAGATGGTGAGGGGGATAGTGAATTGATCAGTAATGTGTAAAATGATTTTCTTGTCTTAGAGAAGGCCCAGTTGACATAGTGTAATATAAATTTATAGTGGACCTGGTTAGCATGTTTTCATGATTTTCTCCAGCTTCATTCAGCATTTCAGGAGTAGGGTCTAAGGACAGTGTATCTAATTTGAAGCTGAAGCTTGGCAGGGCAAGATCTTTAATAGGATCAAAAAAACAAGAGATTCAAGAGAAAATGTTGGTGGAAAATAGAACTGATTCACCAAGGATTATAGATGGGGAAAGGATGAAAGCAAGGATGAACCAAGAAAGAACTGAGGGATGAGAGGTCCTGGTGACAGTGTAAAACAGGGTTTAGGGCTGTAAGGCAGAGAGAAATGTGGAATAAGATTGTGAGCTCCTTGAGGACAGGGGTCATCTTTTGCCTCTTTTATATCACTAGCACTTAGTATAAGTGCTTCATAAAAGTTTATTGACTATTGGATGAATATATGAATGACAACAGATTTTGATCTGATAAGGGACTTTTAGAGTTCATTGACATGGCAGTGGCACATTTGTGGGTGAAGGCAAGATCAAGTTTGTGACTGTCTCTGTGGGTATCTGAGGTGGGGTGGAGGAGTAAGTAGGTCATGGGAAATGAGGAAATTGAGCAAATGAGTAGTTAGGGTGCTTGAGGGAGTGGCAATATGTATACTGAGTTACCTAGGATGAGAGGAAACTGAATCAGGCATAGAACTCTTGGAGGAAGAAAAAGATTAACCTAAAGTTCTATAGACAATAGCTATCAGGATCTCAATTGATTGATAAATATGGATTGAATGAACCTCAAAGGAAGAGAGATTACTGAGTGATGGTGGTGGAAGGAGAGCTTGGAAGTGGTACTATGGAGAAAGGACTATTCCAATTCCTCCACTATGATGAGTTAATGTGGAGACATGAGTGAAAGATGAACCAGGGCTGAAAAGGGTTGCAGGGAAGCTATTTATCAGTAGGGAACCAGGTTTTAGGGAGTGCAAGAGGGTGAAGAAATCAAGAAAGGAAAAAGTTGAAGATGAAAGCTAGTTTTTTTATGTACACAGAAGGCAGTCCAGAGAGCACAGCGAAAAAGATTGGTGGCTTTAGAGGGCGATATCTGAGATGTTGGGTTGATGAGGATGAGAACAGAGGAGTAGTCAGTGGAGAACAAAGAATAAAGTTTGCACAATGGCAGCCAGGGGTTTAGAATCACTGGGAAGGGGAAAGGAAGGATGGTAGTATGTTAATCACTGAGGAATGAGTTCTGGTAAGTTATCAATCTCCTTTGCTATCTCATCATCACCCTCTTTAACTATGACTGTTCCCCAAAGTTCTTGGGTCCTTTTCTCTTCTCCCTCTATTATCTCTAGCTTAACTTTATCAGTCCACATGAGTTTGACTATGATTTCTCTGCACATGACTCCCAAATCTATCAAGCTGCATTCTTTTTAGATAGCTTCTGTACTTTATCACTAAATGCCTGCTGGACATTTCGAACGGAGTATTCTGGTAAAAATCTTAAACCCCATGTATCTAAAACTGTAACTGGTTATCTTCCCTCCTAAGCTTCCTGTCTTCCAAGATTCCTTATTCCTGTGGAAGGCATCACCATTTTTCCAAACTTCCAGTTTTATAATCCTAGCATTATTTCTATATTCACATAATTTCGATATTCAAATCTCTCAAATCTGTCTCTTCACTCATGAAGTTCAGGTTCTTATTACCTCTTGCCTAGATTATTGCTATAGCCTCTTAAATGGTCTCTCCACTTCAAACCTCTCACCATTCAATCCGTCAGATATGTTACAAAAGTAATTTTCATTAAGCACAAATTAGACCAACTCCACCAATTCCAGCTTCCTATTGCCTCTTGGATAAATATAAACTCCTCTGTAGAGCTTTTAAAGTCATATACAACCTGTCCCCAATCTAACTTTACAGCCTCCTTGCACATTATATCCCCTCCAGCATTCTGTACTCCAGTCAAACTGGCCTTTTCTTTGTTTCTCACACATGGCACTCCATCTCTTATCCAAGTACCTTTACACTATCCATTCTCTTCCCAGGAACGCATTCCCTTTTTACTTTTGCCCCATTGAATCCCTCCCTTCCTTTAAAATGCACCCTGGGGTGCTCTCTCCCAACTGCTATTGTCCTTCCTCTCGAATTATCTTGTATTTTTCTACTTCATATATATTTGTACATATTAATTTTATAGTGTGGTACATACATTTTTATATTTACTTGTCATCTCTTCTATTAGAATCAAAGCTCATTGACAGTACACCTAGCTCAGTGTCAGGCACATAAGAGTTACTTCATAAAAATTTGTTGATTAATTTGGGATATAAAGGAAAGACTCACATGAACGCATACAGAAAAATAAAGGACTAAAAGAAAAACACATACACACATGATATGATTACAAAAATATTGTTGTTGTGTTTGTCCGTTTTCAAAGAAGATCATGCCATTAGAGAAGTGACAACATGACTTCCACTTTTGAGTGAGGGAGGGCTGTGCAGGTCACCAGCCTCACTTCTCCTCCAGAGCCATCTGGATCCAGGGACTAGATATTCATCAGGGTAACTGGAGACAGCCCAGGATGCCACGGGAGACTTTGGCCTTTGAGCAAAAATTAAAAGGCAATAGAGCTAAGATTAATTACAATGATTATAGCAAATTTTAATGACTACCAGTAAATGACTGCAGTATAGGAAACAATCAAAAGAGAAAACCAAAACTTTTATAGCCTGCATAAATTCAGGGTCCTAATCCCAGTTCTCATTCACATTAACAAGTCAGGCCTCTTAGGTCAAGGCTACATCGTTACATCTCCCCCAAGTGTTCTAGAGCTATCCCTGAGGGATTGATGCATTTTTAATGTTTGGACTCCCATTTCAATGATTCTTCCCAAGTACTGTTAGATGATTGTCCCAGTTTCTCTTAAATAATTAGCATCAATTAGCTATAAAGGGATATTTACTGAGAAAATATATCAAGAACAAACGCACACACACTCGTAGTACCATAGCGACACGCCACCCTGTATCACCTCGGTACCTGACTAAAGTGGGCTTGGAATCAAAGTAGTCACTTCCAAGCATTTGCCCCTTCCCCCACCAAAATAACTTCTGAATCTTGCATAGCCAGTAGATGAAGTTTGTCTCTCGACTGCATACGCTGGGTCAAGTAGGTTGCTTGGCCCATTGGCTCTTCACTGGGCTCAGCTGCCAGCAAATTTTGTCCAGCAGCTCACTTTGTCAACATTTTGAGAATCACAAGGTCAAAGCCTGGTTCATTTCATCTTTAACACTCATTCCTTCACCTTCAACGGGAAAGAACTAACATGGTAGCAACAGAAGCAACCATACACTCATGTTTTCATGACTTCATGTCAACATGAGTGGGGAAAGTAGGCTGCTGGAGCTAGTCGCCTCTCCCTATTCAGATGCTTACAGCAGGCCTTGTTCAAACATAGCACTTCCTCACTGGAACACAACCAGGCAGGAAAGAGCGATGTAATGGCAGTTGGTACCTTCTAAATTACACCCATTTCTGGTTCTTTAGCCAAAAAAGTCCCCTTCTTCACTATGTGGTTTGTCAATCAAAAATACATAGAATAACTGTACAACTCTGAAGTGGAAAGCAGGGCTCTCATACTGTCACACACTGCTAGGAGCTGGCTCACCCAGCTTGTCCATGGAGTTTGGGGACAGGCTGAGGATACCAAGCATGTTTTAGGGAAAAGGATCCCATGGATTAGTTACACACACACACACACACACACACACACACACACACACATGCACACACATACATATATAAAAGAAGGTAGTTGGTTCAAATTACAACCAAATGGACAAGCAATTCTATAAGATTAGTAGGTTGTTGGGTTGGGTTTTTTTTGGCGGGAGGTGATGGCTTTCTCTTTTGTGTCCACAATAATTATCTTGACAAGATCACAAGTTCTGATTTCTGTCAGCCAGTGAATCAATCAACTCACATTATTAAATGCCTACCATATGCCCGGATAAATTGTAGATAATCTTGGAGAGAAGACACCAAGATAAGGACTAGAAAAGGCTTCTTGCAGGGGTAGGATTTTATCTGAGATCTGGAGAAAGCCAGAAGATAGAGATGAAGAGGGAGATAGTTTCAGGCATGGGTAAGGTCTGGTCCCTAAAGTCACAACAAATATGTTCCTGCTTACAGTGTACAAGGTAGTGGATTTGAAGTCAAAGTGACTGAGTTCTAATTCTCATTCTATAATTTACTAGCTGGGTGACAGTAGGCAAATTTCTTCATCTTCCTGGGTCTCATCTACCAAATGAAGGAACTGGACTCAATGTCCACTTTCTGCTCTAAGTCTATGGCAATATCCATAGAAGTCATTGGCTTCCACATTGGAGCAAGTGGCAAGCAGAACTGATATTTATTTTTATTAATTTATAATGAATCTGCAAATAGATATAGTTCCCAGAGAAGGAGAGGGGGACAAGAGGTATTCTTGCAAGGTCGCTTGACCCAGTAATTTTCCAGAAAGAAGGATTTGTTCATTTGACTCTTTCATTAAAAGGGAATGTATGATTTTTATGGGTGACAGCTCAGGGGCAGCCTCCTTGATTTACTTCTTCAATATTCCAAATTCTACAAAGTACTTAAGGGGTAGCCATTTATCTGGGCAATTTAATTATTTTTTTAAAAATAGACTCATTTGTTTCAGCCACCAACTTGATCCTATAACTAAGGCAATTTTTGCTCACCTTAAAAATTCTCAACTGCTTAGCTTAGCAGGTAGGTGGTATGTTGCCAAAGAGTTTTTGGTCCTCCTTGTTTTTCAGAAAGTTGGTTGAATAGGGCTTTGGAAGAACTATGAATCCCTAGTGCCCTCTGCAGTAAGCATGGACTCTTGGTACCAACATTTTTAACCTCTCAAGAAAAATGAAGATCTGAAGCCGGTAACTTTCTTTTATTTGCTCAAATGCACTGAATGGAGGCACAAAGCCTGCTCATTTTTGCTACCCCTAGCAACAGCATATCCTTGTCTAAAAAGAGACAAAGTCTCCGATCCACGTGAGCTCTACACAGATACATATTTCAGGTCTTTGAATGCCTCTCATCTAGGGTCTGTCTGCTTCTCACTGTTCCCTTTTTTTGTTCCTTGCTACCTTTTGCACACAGAGTGAGGAGACACTTTTTTCTCCCTTTGTATAATAGCTATCTACCCTTGAAAGAAAAATGAAATTGTCAGCTAGCTTTGATGCTGGCTTGGAGGACTGCTCAGATGTAAGAGGGAATCGTTTCCTGTGTCAAACTAAGGCTATGCTAGGCAGGCCAGCAACTGGCTTCTTGAGACAGAGGTTGAGAGGAGCTAAAAAGGGCATCTTGGCTTCCCTTCTGTCCCAGGACAAAGGTAAGAGGAATGAGTTGGTGAATATTCCTGGTTGGCAGAGACTGAAGGGGAAAGGTGAAAAAGGAAGCCCAGGTTGATGTTGGCTTAGGTCACCTTGGAAGCCCCTCCAACTCTGATAATGCTATGATTTTATGAACAGGAAAAGACTCAAAGGGTGAAATGAGTAAGGAATATTCTGGCTAAGGAAGCAATAAAATAAACATTAAAGATTTGGAGAAGAGGAAGAAAGGGAAGTTGGAAAGGCTAGTAGTCAGAGAAGTAAATGACTGTGCCTCATCTATTTTTTTTTTAAGATCTTAAGAAATCAGAAGGGAAAAAAGAAGATGGGTGTAGGAGGAAGTTTGAGAGTGGGGGAGGGGGGAGAAGAACTTAAGGAGACCAGGCAAAAGGAATAGTAGTTTTGAATAAACTTTTTTAGGTTCCAAAGGAAAATACATACACATGTACATGCACACACATATATACACATACATATACATGCACATAGATATTTATATACACTTATACAGAGAGACAGAGAGAAAGGGAGGAAGGGGGAGAGAGCTTGGAGTGTGTGTGTGTGTGTGTGTGTGTGTGTGTACATACACATATGTATAGACTCACAAACACACACACATACACATGCACTATTTCTCCTTATCTCTAAATAAACCTGTATTGTATATTTTATATGGCTTAAGGCACTTTTCCACTTTCCACTTGGAAGTTGCTGCTATGTGTTGGTTTCTAACATTAACATAAACCTTCACATCCTCCCTTTCTCCCCACCTCCTACCTTTCCAGAGGATAAAGTCCAGTTTTTAGGTGGTGGTTCTCTGAAAGGGACTCTAAGCCAGTGGGCCTGGAGCAAATACATAAAGTGGTAGTCAGAAAAATGAAAGGGCAAATCAGTGAAAAAAGTATAATTATGAATAGCTAAGAAAAATATAGAACTGAGATTCTTTTCTTTACAGTCAACTTCATTAATAGGGCCTAACATATATATATATATATATATATATATATATATATATATATATACATATATATGGGTTATTACAAAACATATATTTATGTTTTGAAGAAGCAACTTGGTATAGCAGAAAATACATGGAGAGATTAGGTTAAAATTCTGAATCTGAAGCTGATATATAACCTCACTAGAATTTCCCTTCTCTGAACTTCATTTTCTTCATCTATAAAAGGTATATAATGATATTATAAAACATATTATAGAAAAGTGGTGAGGAAAAGGCTTTGTAAATCTTTGAAAAGGTCAAATGATATTTTATATATGTATACATGTATGTATATATATATATATACATGTATAGATACATCTATCTATCTATCTATATACATTTTTAATATATGTGTGAGTATGGTGCTTTGCAAACTTTAAAGCATTTGAAGCAATTATGTAGGATGAGTGGAGTATTATTAATTAAGCCCAGAGCCAGTAAGACATGTGTTCAAATCCACCCTCAGTTATACTAGCTGTGTTACTCTAATCAAGTCAATTAATCTCCTCTTAGCTCAATTTTCTCATCTGTTAAATGGAGTTGCTAATAATAGCTCCTACCTCCCAAGGCTGTTGTGAAGATCATATAAAAAAATTTGAAAAGTGCTTTATATAGTGTCTGGCACATAGTATAGACTAATAAATTTTCCCTTCTGTACTATAAAAATTATTATTGCACTTAGATTTGAATATCAGTGTTTCATTGATGTTCTAGAAATGCATTTGGAATCAAACCAAGAAGCCATAGGTAATATTGAGAAGATGTGGGGTTCCCCTACTCCCGTTCTTCCACTTGTACCCCCTATCCATAAAGGATATAGCCTGTTCTATCAAACTAAGAGGTTTGCCCTCTCTAAAACCACATCTTTAGTGATGAGTGGAAAAGAATTTAGCAAAGGAATTTTAACTACATTTAAATATAAAGAGAGAAAGAAATTAGTTGAGCTACATATATAAGATAAGAAAAAACTAATTTGCAGTTTTAACGAGGTCAGAGAAGTTTGTTCTCCCACATTTCTGATGGGGAAATAAGTAAAAGGCCTGAATATTTGTATGTGTGTATCTGTTGACAAAACTTCTTGGAAAGGAACTAGAAAAACAATGTTCATTAGAGTTCACAAGCCTGTCAAGGGCTTTGGCTGGGAATTTTGTCTAAGAATTTGAGAAGGTACCTGGAGAAAAAAAAGGAATAGTCATGTACTCAAATGAGATAACGTCTGTAAAGCAGTTTGAAAATTTTAAACACTAGCTGGCAGTTATTATATTATTATTATATTAAGCTATTCTAAGAATTGAAAATACCTGGTCAGTCAGCAAAAATGAATTGCTGAGAGGAATGTATAGAATCATAGGACTATATAGACAAGATCATCCAAGTCAGTCTTTAATTCTGACCCTAGGCTGAACCAAAGGCCTGCTGTGCATGGAGAGCAAGGACTCAACATCTCTCTTGGGAAAGGTCTCCAGGGAAAGAGTCCAAAGTCTCCAAAACAACCATAAACTGAGAACTAGATTTAATGGATACTTTGATTCCCAGAAGTCCCTTTCCAATATCATCATTAATTCCTCTAAAGAATAGATCAGTGTCACGGGCACTTCAACCATACTATTGTGCAATATGGAGAAAGATGCTGGGCCCAGAGGAAGAGAATGGGTAGGGGGAGGGGAAATATCATGCCCATTTCCTATACTGTATTTAGGCATGTGATTTACTAGGTTCCCTATTGTCACATTCTTTGACTCACTAAACCCCCATTGTGGTGCTCCAAGGACAATTATTCTTTTAGTTCAGGTCAAGACTCATTTCTAGGATTTCCTAAAAAGAGGAAGGAAATGGTAAAAAAAAAAAATGTGAAAGAAAAATGTAAAAGTCTTACAGTATGTACTAACAGAACTGCTAAAAATAGGATTCAGTAATTTAACTTATAATTACTGATACAATCTGCTGGGAGGTTAAGACTTAAACCCCATTAGACCATACAGCTGTTTGCAAGAGTGGTAATTAAGCAGTTTACATTTATTTTTCCTTGACTCTTCACTGTGGAAAACACTCAAAGAACATTTCTGTTGGCAAAAAGAAATAAATAAAAAAAATCCAGCCAGGCTTAGGTCAATTCACTTGTCAGCGCCATATTCTCCCAGAAGCTACTTCTGCTCCAAGCACTGCCAATCATTGGATCCAGGACCTTCAGACTTCTAGAACTCAGAAGAACATCTCAAAGTTTGGACATATTCAGTCTAAACTTATTCCTATTCATGGAAGGAAAACACAAAGCAGAAAAGGTAGCCCAGGTTCCAGGTCCATGTTCAAGTAGTTGAGTCCATATTCCATGGGGGAACAGTGGAGGGATGATGGGTGCCTGGGAGAGGAAGGCAGCCTCCTTGCCTACTTCACAGGAAGTCTAGGGAGAGTGTACTGTGTGCCACACAGCAGATTTCAAGCAAGAGAAAATCCATTGGAAGCTCTCTCTTCTTTTAATTGACTAAGAATCCCATCCCCTTGTCACTGTCACTGGGAAGGTGATGATCAAGGTTTTCTGTAACATATGAAAGTTACAAGTCCTTTGGAAGCAGCCAGGAGATTTTCCATCTCCCAGGGCCCAAATAATAAGTCAATGAGTTCCTGGAATCCCTGGAAATTTCCAGGGATCATCCTTGAGAACAATCCAAACTCCACCAAAATTGAAACCAGACAAATGAGGAACAGAGGTCAGTCACGGTTTGGCATTTAAAACCCTTTTTGCATGTGCATCCAGTCATCTTTCCATGTTTACCACACATTACTTCCCTTCATTTCCCCTTTGTCTAACTTGCTCTTCTTCTTACATAAAATTTTATCTTGAGTTTCCATGCCTTCACGCAAGTTGTCCCCTGTGTTTGGAACATATTCTCTCCTTGCATCCTTAACAAATTCTAGAGCCTTTCAAGGCTCAGTTCAAGCACCATCTCTAGCCTGAGATCTTTCCTTGCTACCCCATTTATTAGTACACAATTCCACATTGCTTTGTCTTTACTTAGTATATATTTTCTCTGTATACAGTTTGTTTTGCCTCAAAAGAATGCCCTTGAGGGCAGGGGCTATTTGATTTTTGTCTTTTCCCACCAGTGACAAGCAGTGTCTAACACATGTATTTCATATTTCATAATATCTTTCATAATTTCTTATTGAATGAATTAATCAAAAATTTTAATGCTAAAAGCAGATGAGAAGAGCAGCCTGTGGGTTAGAGAAAGGGGCTGGTGTGGGGGAAGAGGGTTCAAGGCCCTGCCTTTCAGACCACAGCATAGACTCAAGACCAAAATGAGGAAGGACCTGTTTTTTTTGCAGGAAATATCTTACCTATCATTTGAGACATGCTGTTTTCTGTGTGAAAAAAAGGAATATAAAATTGAAGTTGATGCTTGCTAAGACAGCACATGCCAATTATAGGACAAAATTGCAACTGTATATCTTATTTAATTGTTATTAGATTTTATTACAGAATGTTAAAGTGTTAATATGCACACAAATCTTCAAGCTCCCTGAGAAATGTCTATATTATGGCATATTGTTTTTAAAAAATGAAAGCAATAGAGGGAAAAAGGGAGCCAGAACATGTATTATTAATTTCTCAGAAAACAAATAAAATTGTGTGATTTATTTTCAGAAATTTTGCTCCTTGGTAAAAATAAGAGAGTGCTTGGGAATTCTGATCCTTCTCAAAGGAAACTACTTAGATTCTAGACAAAGTCCTACAGGATGACCTATTTAGAATAGCTCCTATCGGTAAGAAGTTGTGTGGTAGAGTGGATAAGGAACAGGTTTTGGAACCAGGAAAAGGAGGGTTCGAGTTC
This sequence comes from Potorous gilbertii, assembly GCA_028658325.1. Classification (NCBI taxonomy): domain Eukaryota; kingdom Metazoa; phylum Chordata; class Mammalia; order Diprotodontia; family Potoroidae; genus Potorous; species Potorous gilbertii. Next base: position 13,738 of record JAQQSK010000255.1, read on the forward strand.
TGCGTATGTCACATACTGTCTGACGATTCAGCTGAGTGTTCAGTGCTCCCAGGCAACTCTAAAAGAAGACAAAATGTAACGAGATTTCCAAACTGCATTGACAGAGGGAGTATTCTTACTTGGAAACCCCTATAGAAAAGAAACTTTAAGTCTAGTACCTAGCCCTATCCAACTGGTAACAGAAAGACCAGAATTTGAGCTTATGCCTTAAATAGATCTGTTTGAAATGGACAATCTATGTGAAACATCAGTTTCCCACTCAAGCATTAAGAGTGGGTTGAGGATATTAACTTCCCAATTACCATCAGATACCTTCATTATCTCAGTTGTCCAGGCTTACAGCCAGGTGTCACTCTTAACTTCTCCCTCTCTCTGTCACTCCCAATAACTGATCACCTGTCAAAAAGCCATTGTTTCTACCCTTTGAAGATCTCTCTGAACGCTTCTCTTTCCTCTGACACTGCCATCACCTTGGTGCAGACTCTCACTCCCTAGACGGTGCAGACTCTCACTCCCTAGACTACTGCAGTAATCTGTTGCTTGATCTATATAACTAAAGTCTCTCCTCATTCTAATCCATTCTCTTCTAAACTGTGAAATCAATCTTCTAAAGCTCAAGTAGGGCCATTTCACATACCACACACACACACACACACACACACACACACATCTATTAAACTCCAGTGGCCCTCGTTAGCTCTAGGATTATATATCAAATCCTTTGTTGGGCCTTTAAAGTCCCAACTTTTTAAAAAATCTTTCCAGTCTTCTTAAACCTTACATAGTCCACTGTGTTCTGTGATCCAGGGATATCGGCCTCCTTGCTTTTCCTCAAATAAAATAATTCCATTTCCTTGCTCCATGATTTTTTCACTGGCTATCCCCCATTATCTGGAGCATTCTCTTTCCTCATATCTGGTTTCAGATCAAGTCTTACCTTCTTCAAGAAGGCTTTCCAAGTCTTTACTTTCCCTCTGAGATTATCTCCAGTTTGCCCTGTCTATGTCTTGTCTATACTTAGCTGTCCACATGCTACCTTCCCTCTTAGAATGTGAGCTCCTTGACAGCAGGGATTATTTTTGTCTCTTTCTTTGTATCCTCATCACTTAGCACAATGCCTGGTAGATAATGGCACTTAAGAAATTTTGTTGACGGATTGATGCGTTCTTCTAGCTATGGAACAAATCCAGGAATGGATTAGGGTAAACCATAAATGAAGGAGTAAAGAAAGGAAATGGACAGCTTACCCCTAAAACAAGTCCAATATCATTTGATGGGGGAATGGGAGAAAGGATAGCATGTTATACCTGGTGTTGGGGAGGCTTGGGTTCAAATGCTGCCTCTGATACTTACCATTTGCATAACCACAGGCAAGTTACTGAATCCCGCTGAGTCTCAGTAAAATAGGAACACTAACACTAACTTCACGGGGTTGTTATGAGGCTCAGACAAGATAATAAGTGCGAAGTGATGTGCAAACTTTGAAGGGCTATTTAAATATTCTATTACTTCTCTATATCTTAATGGAGATACCATCCTACTAGCTCTTCAGGCTACCCCACATTATTATGATTGGAGAATGCTGACTCCTCAGAACCAAGAAATAATGGACAACTGGTGTATTTGGAAGTGAACTTCAAGGGAAGAGAATGTCCTTGGTTCATGAAGAAAGGAGATGCTAATGGGACCACAAATGTAGCTGGAAGTTAATGGGAATACCCTTATATTCTCTTAATGACAGCAGAAATTACTCAACTCCTCTACTCCTTCCCCCACCCCACCCTGGTTGCTCCCTAAAATCTCAGTGGAGTGGCACTGTGGTACCTTCTCTTCTATGACAATATGCCCTGTCCCCATGATTGGTAGGAGGGCCTTATTGTGGAGCATCTTGTACTTTTCTTAACACTTGTACTATAGTAGTTTAACATATATTTAGACACATTTCCCTGACTGAACCCCTCTTAAGAATCATAACTGTGACTCCTTTCTGTCCTTTCCTTCTCTTCTTCACTGGTTCATTATCTATATGCCTCTTTTTAAACCTGGATGTCCCTCAAGGATCCATTCTGGGTCCTCTTCTCTTCTCACTCTATATTCTCTCCCTTGGTAATCTCATTAGGTCCCACAGGTTCAATTATCTTGTTGCATAAGATTCCACCATCTATAGTGCCAGCCCTAAGCCCTCCTGATCTCTAACCTCCTATCACAACTTGCCTGTTAGATTCTACTATCTGAGTTGGCACCTTGAACTCAAGATGTCAAAAATAGAATTTAGCATCTTTCTCCCTATATTCCCTCTCCTTTTCAGTTTTCTTTGTCTACTGTCTTCCTCAGCCTGTCCTCCAGCCCACAGGCCAGTCTTGGAAGTTAATCAGAGCCTAGGAGTAGCTGGGTAAACCACAGTAATATAATGATAGCTAAATGATTTTTCCTAAAACATAGGTCTGATTATGTCACCCCTCTGTAATACTTATATAACACTTAAAGATTTCCAAAGCATTAAATAAATACATATCTAACTTATTACATAGCATATATGTGTTATGTATATACATATATACACATATAGATGTGTGTATACACACATCCATGTATACATACACACATGTATGTAAGTATACATATATGTGAGTATATATGTGTGTGTGTGTGTGTATAAAATCTCATTTAGTCCTTGTGGAGTAGAACTATTATTATTCCCCATTTTACAAATGAAGAGTCTAACTCTTAGAGACTGCCCTGACTCACACAGCTAAGTAAGTGACTGATGCAAAATGTGACATCTAGTCTTCCTGACTCCAGGTCTGGCATTCTATTCTCTACCTCACCTCACAAGTGTTAAACCATAAAACTCCAGTGGGGTCAAGAATCAGATTAAAACGTAACTAGGAAATGTTTAGTCAAATAAGTAAAAATATAATACAATGTAGATAATGTTAATTTGTGGTTTTCTAAGTAAACACAGCCTGTAGTGATCTGTTTCTATTTGTTTGACACCACTTTATTATACCATCTAGTTGTATCTATGAATAGCACCTGAGACAAGAAGACACCAAGACAAGACCCAGCTTTAGCCCTTTGCCTGGAGACTTCAGTAATAAGGTATCTACTTTGGCTGCATGCCTCCCCTATAGTTCTCAAGATACTCTGGAGGGTGTGAGTGGGGGAGAGAAAGGGACAAACCTTGGACTCATTTCAGAACGTGTGTAAATCCCCTTTAATTACTGTTTATTTTTTTTGTCCCCAATTAAATATTTTATTGTTTCAATGCTGCTTCCTTGACTGAATTTGTTAGCATGACAAGCTAGAAGCCAAGGTTGGTCACCCACTATCAGCAGTTCCCACAATTCAAAACTGAGAATATAAGGGGATTTTAGCTCACAATTCTCTCCTTCAAATATTCTAAATTATAGCCAAACTGAACTATATTTTGCATGACATCTCTAGCCTCCATCCATTTGTATTAGCTGTTTGGAATGTGTTTCTACCAATACTGCTCTCAGAACCTTTATCTTTCCTCATGATTCAACTGAAATACCACCTCCTCATGGAAACTTTCCTTTATTCTCCCAGTTGTCAGTACTCTTTCATTAAATTACCTTGTAATTACTTATCTGAGTATAATCTGTACTATCCCAGTAGCTTCTAAACTTCTTGAGGTCAGAGTCCTTTTCTTTATTTCTTACAGACTCAGTACCTACCATAGTGGCTTGAACACAGCACATGCTTAATAGCTATTTGTGGGAATGAAGTGAAGCTTCTATTCAATTTAACACAGCTGGAACATCTGGTCCTATGCATGCATTCCTAGGTAAGCTTCTACACAATTGTTCCTAAAACTTTTCCATATTTTTTTTACTTCTTTCCCTCATTATTCTCATGCTGCCTGAGCATATTGACAAAGAAATCAGGCTCTCACTCTGAAGATTAACAGTTTATTCCCTCCACCTGCAGACTAGATTCTTCTCCCTGCCCCCCCCACCCCCATGCTATGGCCGAATAAGTCAGAATCTCTGGGTAAAATCCAGCTCCACAAGATTTGATGTGAAATGAGATTTATTTAAGAGCATTTAAAAATTGATCAAAACCCTCATTAAAATACTGGTACATATGGTACCTTTCTCATTAGATATTTTCAGTGTCAATCAAGAGAGAAGAATCTCACAATTTATTTTGTTCTGTTCCAAATTAGCCCCAAGGCTATTTAAATGCATCACAAAACCAAATCTGCCTGAATGACAGAATGGCAGCAGCCCAGAGCACATTCATAATGCATATTCCAGCTTCAGGAAAAGACAGGAAAGACTCAATGACAGAAAGGTTCAGGTTTTCCTTGTAGCATTCTCAGGAGGTCACTGCAGTAGTCTAGGGGAGGGAGAGGTAAAAGGAGGAGACAAGTTGGTTAGGTGGAACTAAAATGGCCATGGTCCAAATCCCACATTTGTGCTTAAATACTCTTTATATGATTTTCCATATGAATGGACTACTCTGTTGGAACAATATTAAAGACAAAATCATGCTCGAGATGGAAAATTCCATATTAACTCATCTTGGGTTTGTCACAGCTCTTATACTTTAGAATAATAGCTAGGTGGTTCAGGGGCTAGAGTGTTGGACTTGAAGCCAGAAAGACCTGAAATCTTACCTCAGACATGTAATTTGCTATGTAATTCTTAATGAGTCATTTAACCTTGCTCTACCTCAGTTTCCTTACCTGTAAAATGGGAATAATATTAGCCCCTACCTTACAGGTTCGAATGAGATAATATTTGTAAAGTGACTAGCAGATATCAAGTGCTTAAATAAATGCTTGTTTCCTTCCTTCCTGATTAGGCTTGCTTCGCTCTCATTGGACCCATATGTCTTCCCATACTTCTCTGTAGTTTTCACATTTGTTGCTTCTTATTGCATGTAATATATTACTTTTATGTATCAGTATTTGTTTAGTCATTATCCATGATCACTATGCTTTTTAGAGGTGGTTTCCTATTCCTGGAAGGCATACCCTCCTTACTTTGGAATCCCTAGCTTTCTTAAAAGCACAGCTCAGGCCCAAGGTCTGTGTTTAACTTCTTAATTTCACAATCTCCTTGAAATTATTTCCTATGTACTTTGTAGTAATCTCCACTCCCTCCCACCTAAAAGAAAGTAAATTCCTTGAGGATGGTCACTGTTTTCTTTTTTTAATTTTGTTTCCCTAATGCCTAGAATAGTGCCTTAAACTTTTTTTTAGTACAGATTTGCCATTTTATTGGTGTAAAAAACTCCCTATGAGGAAAATTTCTCTATCAAAGCAAATTATTCTTTAGTTTATTATCATAGGGTATTGTCTAAAGAACTGAGGCATTAAATAACATCATTTAACACAGACTCCTCACACAGCTAGTATATTTGTCAGAGACAGGACTTGAACCCAGGATTTTCTGAATCCTAGGCCAATTTGTCTCCTCTGTGACAAGGTATCTTCTCATCTTGTACATGGTTGGTGATTAAATAAACATTTGCTAATTGACTTAATTGAATAAAATTGAATTGTCAGCAATGACTGTGATGGGTAAAATACTGGAAATAGTCAAACAGAGGTTGGAAGACTCCTTGGTTGGGGATGTCAGAGATGTAAAGCTCCCTTGGTGGGGATGTCAAGTATAAAAACACTACAGCCACAGCCTACACTGAAAAGCAACTGATGACATTTGTTCCCTCTTATTTCCAGTGACTACATCAGTGACAACACCATTATGTGCAGCATGAATGTTAGGGCCTCAATCATTGAAGTATTCTTATATCTTTGGGGATTTTACTTGTCTCCAAGGAGCCCTGGATGGAAGGGTTTCTTGAAGCATTTTGGAGTTTGCTGTATGGTTGGTTTCATCTCAACTGTGCTGTTATATCTTGGCTTGTATTGGTTCCTGTCATCCTTGGCAATATTCTTCATTCCTTTATGGATTATTATGTCAACCCTACTGTGTTGGTCCAAGCACATACGTTGCTTTGCCATTCTCTTCTTTCTCTCTTGTGGGCTACGTGAAGGCAGAAATGCTCTGATTGCTGCTGGAACAGGGATTGTAACATTTGGCCATGTGAAAAATATCTTCCATAACCTGAAAGGCCTGTTGGAAGGGATGACCTGCAACATCAGTATCAAAAGCTTTACTATCCATTTTCCTCTCTTGAACAAATACATTGAAGCAATTCAGTGGCTTTATAGTCTTGTCACAGATATCAGTCTCCTTGAAGACATTGTCTCTTGGAATCATACCTTAGCTATGTCTATTTTCAGTCCCAGCAAAGCCTTTGAGATTAGGCTAAATGATACCAAAGGAGAAATCCTAAGTGTGATAGACCATGTAACCACTGTCACAGAGGTGGTGTCTTCCCTGGGCCAAGGGCTATTGACCCTCACTGGGTTTGCTCTAGTCCTCCGCAGCACAGGACTCTTCATGAAGCGTTTCTTGGGCCCTCGTAGCCGTAGATTTGAAAACATCTACATCACCAGGCATTTCATTCAGTTTGATGAAAGTGAGAGGCATCACAAAAGGTCCTGTGTCCTTCCACTTAATAAGCAGGAAAAAAAGAAGTACATTGTCATTCCTTCCATCTGCTTGACTCCTAAGGAGAAGAGAAGCCTTGGACTGTTTTTCCTTCCCATACTGACTAATCTCTATGTCTGGGCCATGTTTGCAGCCATGGATTATGGACTGTATCAGCTCATTTCTTCAGTCAACAAACATCTCCAAAACTTGCCAGGAATGGAGGTTCATTTGAAACTATTCAATGAGGTAAGTGAGGATGATGGAGAGCATAGATTTAGAACTGGAAAGAACATAGGGGCACCTAGTCCCAAAATCTTATTCTACAAATGGGGAAACTGAAGGGAAGGGAAGTGACTTGCCCAGATAGTAAGAGAGGCAAGATTTGAATCCAAGCCAATCCAACCCTAGGTCTAATGTGCTTTCCACTAAATTACATTCTTATTGCATTTGGACCCAGAGATTCAGCTACAAATATTCAGCTAGGTTATGTGACTTTAAGCTAATCAAAGTTCCTTGAAATTAGTTTCCTTCAAAAAAATTTTATTAAACAAACAAATAAACAAGTTTTCAAGGTAAGTTCTTCCAGGGTTTAAAATGATAATTGTACTTGCCAAAGTAAGTAGGGATTCTAGTGAATAGATTCATATTAATGACAATAGCACACCTTTGTAGGATATAATTATAGCTAGCATTCTTATAATGTTTTAAGATTTGCAAAAGGCTTAACAAAGAGTAGCTCATCTGATCCTCACACAACCCTGAGAAGTAGATACTACTATTACCCCCATTTTATAGAGGAAAAAACTGAGGCTGTGGAGTTAAGGGGCTTGTCCAGGGTCACATGTCTAGTAAGGTACAAGGTCAAATTTTAACTCAGGGCTAAAGGTCCAGGGCTCTACTCATGTTGCCTCTAATTTTGCCTGTATTAACCTTTCCCCACAACAAGTGCATGAAACAAACACTATTTTGATCTTGTGTGTTCCTCATCTATGCCATTCTACCTTTCAAATTCTTGCCTTTGCGCTGTTCTACATGCCTAGAATGTACTCCCTCTTTACCTCTACCTTACTTTTCTTCCCGTAAGGCATTGCTTGAGAATCATCTTCTGCATGAAGACTTGCCTGATGATTCCACCACTAGATTCCTCCTTCCTAAACTGCCTTGCATTTAACTGCTTTGTATATACTTGAATTTATTCACTTTGCACTTATGCCGCATATATATTTTATAGGTCCTTGTGGTCTCTCCCCTCAGAAAAGTGATTAGAGATTATTTCATTCTTTGTACTTATATCTCCAGTATAGGTAATAGTAGCTTAATAAATACTTGTTGACCAATTGATCAACGTTCATTTTACAGATAAAGAAATGCAGGCTGAGAGTTTGTGACTTGCCTATGATCACACAGTTTGTAACTTGCAGTTTGTAAGTAAACTGATCAAGAATATTAAACAATAACCATTCTTGGGCAAGTCAGTGAATCTCTATGTGCCTCACTTTCCTCATCAGTAAATGAAGTGGTTGAACAAAGTGCCCTTTGAAGCCCCTGGCAGCCCTAGAGTTACAATCCTAAGCCTAGGAGTAGATTTTTGGGGGGCTTCATAGGAGAGGAAGATTCCTCAGGTGCTGTATATGATTTGTTTGGAGAGAGGATCCATTAAATGGATGTGAATAGAAAGGAGAAAGAAGGAAAAGAAAGAACAAATAGTGAGAAGACAGTGGGAAAGAAAGAAAGGAGGGGAAAAGAAAAAGAAAGGACGGATAAAGGAAGAAAAGAAAGAAAGGAGGGAGGAACCAAGGGAGGAAGAAAAGAGAGAGGGATCAAAAGTAGAAGAGAAGAGGGAGACAAATAGAAGAGAGGAATCTTATTTTTGCCAAACCAAATACAATTATTTTAAATTCTTTTGAATTTTATTTTATTGATTGCAAGTTGAAACAGAGGCTCTGTCATTCCTGGAGCTTACTCCAAGAACTGCAACCCTGGGGTGCCTTATAATTAACTAATTCCTTGGGCCTAGGGAGGGGGCGGGGTGGTATTCAGGGTAATCAGCTTGGAAAAGCTAAGTAAATGAGAGAACGAGCAAAATGTACTTGCTGAGAAGCAAGGACGGAATCTGAGAAGAGGGACCATTTAAACAGAAGTGTCTAATGCTCTTTAAAATGCTTGCTATGCAGCATATAAATACAGATGCTAGCCTACATAATGGAATTGAAAATGAGAGACAAAGTCCCATTTCCACGGTTGTCTCCTACATTTTTCAGCCTATGATCAGATTCATTTTTTGGCTGCTTAAATTTAGGAGCGTTTATGAATGCAGTGATGTTTTCCGTTGGTGCTTAATGCTTTCCTTAAGGCCAAAGTCAGTACAGTCTCTGTCTCTGTCTCTGTCTGTGTCTCTGTCTGTGTCTCTTTGTCTCTGTCTCTCTGTCTCTGTCTCTCTCTCTCTTACACACACACACACACACGCATACACACACACACACACACACACACACACACACACACACACACACACACACACACACACACCCCTGGATACAGAAAGAAAATAAAAAAGGTGGGAGCTCAAAGCCTAAAGAATTTCAAGACTTCAGTATAAGGAAGAGTGGGAAGGCAAGGCATTATAAAACTGTCCAGAGGATAAACAAGATAGGACAGGAAATGATAGGGAGTGACAAGGAAGGAACAGTAATGGAAATAATTGGGAAATAGGATGCTTCCCAATGGGGCAGCAAGACAGAGCTTGTTAATATTATTTTGATTTTGCCATTGGATTCTTCATAGGTGCTAAATGTCTGAATCTATTGAGGGGTTTGTTCACATGGTCTATGTGAGCCAGGTACCCTTCGATTTTTCAAACACATTGGTTGGCAAAGAACAGTGAATAGGATCATAGGCTGAACGTTGGAAAGAACTTCAGAGATCATCTAGTTCCCTCATTTTACAGATGTGAAAATGGAGACCCCAATAGGGAAAGTGACTTGCCCAAGGTTACCATGCCAGTAACACCATGCCAGCAACACCATGCTAGCAAGGCTATGCTTTTAAAGATGAAATGTTCCAGGTCTGTAGGATGGATCCACAGATCTGAATCAGTGAGACAAGCTAGAAGCCTGACCCATTAGTCCAAGAGAAAAGAAATGATGCCCTGACTTAGGGTATTGGCCAAGGAACACTTAATGAATCATTCTGCTTTCCTGAAAGAGTTAAGTACAAAAATGTTTACTCACTGCATTTATAACACAACGTTCCAACCCTCAAATCCCTGCTTAGATGCCTTGATGAAATGCTTACTGCACCACCACGAAATTGGCCACATGCTGGTTTCTTATTGCAGGATTTCTCATTAGCTATTAAGTCAGGGTGTTTTGGCAATTTCAATAGTAGGAAGGAACTGGCATATTTGCTCAGGAGAACTAAACTTACCTATTTAGTTGCATAGGTTCATTTTTAATTTGTTAACTAGGGATATGCCACTGAAATAGTTTCCCTTGCTTTCTTTCCTAGACAACAGGCTAGTAATCCTCTTTACCACATTTCTATGTGTCCTGCAGTGCCTCTGTTATGTCTAAACAGCCAAGGGGAATAAGTCAGTTCCTGAGTATGATTGGGATAGCATACTAAGTCTGTGGCCACAAGAGCATTGGGGTGTTGGGATAGTAATTGAGGACCTCACTGAACATTACACTACCCTGAGATTAATTCTCAAGCCCCAAGGTACCTCATTTAAACTGGAATATGTTATTCATGGGTAGGATCTAGTCCATTAATTCCTGTTTTCCAAATGAGAAAACTAATCCACAGAGAGATTAAATGACTTTCCTAGGTCAGGGGGAAAAGTGGAATCAACAAACCTGACTTATCTTTATTGGCTTCATTACATGACCATCAATGTCAGTTCCTTTATTCTGGTCCAATCTTAACCAGTTCACATTGACCTTGGGATGGTACCTGTTTCATCCATTTTTTTTTTGCTTCAATCAGCAAGGCGGCAACTATTTCTAGCCCAGAATATACCCCAGAAACACAAAACATTATTCTAGTTTTAAAGACCTCCAGAAAAAAAAATGTGGAAGAAACATCAGAAAAATAGACTCTATTGTGGAGCATATTTTAGTGTCTAACAACAAACATGGTAGCCTTCTGTGGTCACAGAATGTTGTTTCAAAAGATATTTTAGTCTCATCATTTATATCAGTCTAGAATATTCCTGTCTAGATGGAAAGGCTGGTTCCCCAGGGAGGAGCTACATAAAATCTCATTCCCCCCTTTTATTGGAACCAGACCCAAATGAGAACAATCCCTTCTTTTTTTGGGATCAAGTTTTCAAATAAACATGAGAAATACAAAAACTAAGAATGGCAGAACTATATGAAGTTATAATTTTGAAAAAGAAGAGATGAAAAATCAAAACCAGATGGGATTTAAATAATAAAAAGCCATTTATTATTATATTTATATAGTCCTTTGAAGTTTTAAAAGTACTATAAACATATATATGACATAACATACATATTGTATGTCTTTGCATCCTCAAAGTTCTATGAGGTAGGCACTGTAGGTATTATTAAACCCATTTTACAGATAAGAAAACAGAGCCTCAAAAAGATTGTGACATGCCTGTAATCAATACTAACTAGCAGTAAGTCAGATTCAAATCCAGGCCTAATTCTAAATCCAACACTTTCTCCACTAAAACCCTGCTTTAATTTTTTGCCCTTCAAATTATGGCTTATTTGTTCCTTTCCTGTCTTATTCCTCTCCACATACTCTATAGTCCAGTGACACTGGACTCCTTGTAGTTCCCTCTTACACAACATTTCTCCAACTCTATACATTTTCATTGGTTGTTCTCCATGCCTAAAATTCTGCCTCCTGTTCCCCAGTTCCTAGTTTCCTTCAAATTTCCCACCTTCTGCAAAACATCTTCCCGAACCCCCTCAGTGCTTTCTCTCTGAGATTATCTCCAAATTATCCTGTATATTTCTTGTTTGTTTGTAGTTGTTTACAAGTTGGATCCCCCAATAGACTTTGAGCTCCTTGATAGCAGGAATTATTTTAACCGTTTTTTTGTAAACTCTAAACTTAGTACGATGTCTAGCATACAACAGGTGTTTAATAAAGGCTAATTGATTTAATGTGACTTTGCTTGTGTTTTAGGTGAAGGGAAATCATGACATCATAAGTGACTCTTCCTTTTATATATCTCTATTTGAGCCCAACTGCATCCCCAAACCTGAGCTCTTTATGTCTAAAACATGGATCCCACTAAGTGTCATCATCCTGATGTTGGTGGTGCTGGGTCTACTGTCCTCCATCCTGATGCAATTTAAAATCCTAGTGTGTGGGTCATTCTATCCTGATGTAGAGAGAGACCGGATACAATATCTGCATGCCAAGATCCTCAGGAGAAGAGTCAAGCAGCCTCTAAGGAAAGGAAAAAAGAAACTGAGACAGTTTGTAACAGAGGTAAGGGGAAGGGCATAGGGCAAAAGAAGCCCAATAGTATCTCTAATTTAACCTAAGATTCACATTATGGCATTTACCAGTGTGCAATGTAAAAAAATGACAGTAATAGACTTTTTTTTCTTTAGCACTTTGACATTTACATAGCACTTTGAAATTTGACAGTAAATGTTAGAAGAGGCATTCAAAGTCAAGTCTTTTTAATTCTAAGAGCAACATATTTCTATCCCTTGCACCACAATGATTCCTGTCAAAGCAGTACTCCAGGTCCCCATTAAAACTGTATATACAAAAGACGGTTCTGTGCTAGGAAGATCTGTATTCGTCTGTTTCTGACACATATTGACTGTGCGATTCTGGACAAGTCGTGTAACACCTGAGTTGTTGTTTGTCCTTCATTTTGAAGGAGGACAGTGGCATCAGGGAGCTGAAGCCATGACTTGCAAATCAGTTGGATTTGAATGAGGAAGGTTGTGCAAGATCACCAGCTTCACTTTCTCCTCCAGAGTCATTTGGGTCCAAAGGCAAGATACAGGTCAGGAGGACTGGAGATGGCCCTGCAACCTTTGAGTACTCTAGGCAATTGGTAGAGGGAGTTTTATCACCTGGAAGTTCCTTATCAAATAATTCATGAGTCTAGTCCTGGGATTCCACAGCAGACATATCTTTGAGGGCATCATGAACTTGTACATTAGAGGCATAGTTATTAGGATTTTGTTTTGTTTTTTTGACTCAGAAAACAATTGAGATCTACAAAATGCCTCATTAAAATTTGTTCCAAACCTGATTGTTGCCACATGGGAAGTTTTCTGATGATTTTTTTTTTGAAGGGCCCACTCAATCACATCACCATATTGTACTCTTTTTGTT
>JAQQSK010000256.1:10084-21270 GCA_028658325.1 Potorous gilbertii
TTTGTAGGTGATTCTTGGTTTTAAGCCTATCTCCTTTGACTTATGAATTGTCAACTTCCCAGTTCTTCATTTCATCAGTGTAGAATCCGCTAAAATCTGTGTAGACCTGATTGTATTTCTACAATATTTGAATCATTTGTTTTTGACTGCTTGTGATATTTTCTCCCTGATCTGGAAACTCTAGAATTCTCCTAAAATATTCCTAGGAGTTTTACTTTGAGGATCTCTCTCAGGAAGTGATTGGTGAATTCTTTCCATTTCTGTTTTACTCTCTGGTTCTACAATAGCTGGGCAGTTTTCCTTGATAATTTCTTGGCAGATGATATCAAGGCTTTTTACTTTTATTGTGGTTTTCAGGTAGAGGTATAATTTTTAATTTGTCTCTCCTGGATGTATTCTCCAGATCAGTTGTTTTTCCAATGAGGTATTCCAAATTTTTTCCTATTTCTTCATTCTTTTGGTTTTATTTTATAATTTCTTGGTTTCTCCTAAATTCATTAGCTTCCATCTACTCCATTCTAATTTTTTAAAAAAACCTACTTTATTTTGTGAACTTTTGAACCTCCTTTCCATTTGACCATTTCTGCTTTTTAAGGTGTTCTCCTCATTCACTCTTTGGACTTTTTTTTTTTTTTACAATTTGAGTTATATTTTTATGGATGTTATTTTCTTCAGCATTTTGTTGTGTGCTCCTGGTTGTATGTCTTTTTCTTACTTGTCACCAAAGTATGATTCCACAGTTTGATATTTTCTACTATTTTTGACGATTTCCTCAGATATTTAATTTACTTCTGAAGTCTTTTTCAAAGTAATTCTCTGCTTCTAATGAGGATGGGGAGTGTACTCTCCTCACCTCAATCATTACATAATATGTGGTCCAGAAAAAGACACTGCGACTGCCCTTGCAATTTTTGTGTCTGCCACTATTGTAGGTTCCACCACCTGTAATACCATCGCGATGGGTATGCAACACTCTACTCTTTAACACAAGTTCCACATTTTTATTCCACTGAACTTCCAATTTGTCCTCAGCATTACGTTATTGTGATATATGAAAGCCTCCACGGTTGCCAGTGATTTATTTATTTCCCTACCTAGACTTGCTCAGGAATAGTCTTAGCTGTCAATGCCTATGCTGAACTGTACTCTGCTCCTAGACCAGCATGATAGACAATTGTTGTCTGTCTTCCAGGCTGTCTTGTGCTGGATATTTGTGTCACTCCATTATTCTCTGGGTTCTGCAGCTCTACAATTTATTTAGATTCATTTCTTAAATGTATTTGGAAAGTTTTGGGGGAAGAGCTCTAGCAAGCCTACAGTTTTAGACTGTCATCTTAATTCTTGATTTTTAATTTCGCATTTTAAATAGTAAAAATGACTTAACCACTCACAGTCATTCTTAAAGCAATCTTTTTGTTATCGTACACATTTTTGTTTCTGTTCACTCCATCATTTTGCACAAGTCTTTCCATTACTGTCTAATAACTTTGAGTTCCTTATTTCTAATATTATGGTAGTATTCCACAAAACCATACAGGACAACTTATCCAACCATTCCCAGTTTATACGATCCTTCCAATTTGCACTCATTTGTCAATGCAAAGAGAGCTACTATAAATATCCCTTTTATATTCAAATTATAATTAATAGGCTTTTGAACTTCCCTCCCTCTTATTTTGGCTCACCCTTTTATTTCTCAGCTTCTCTTTTTTTAACCTCTTCTGGTTACTTTGTCGTTCCCCCCATCCTCCCTTTCCTACCCCATGCACTTCTTCAAGGGTCCAACTCTCACCTTCCCAATCCCAATCCGCACACCCCTCCAAAACACACTCCCTCGTCTTGTCCTTTTACTCTCCTGACTTCCAAGCTATATAGTCCTCTAAATGTATCTCCTTACCTTATTCTCCACTTTTTTCATTACTGTACATATTTAGCGGTTTGTACACCCTTTTATCCATATGTGGAACTATCAGATAAAATGTGGAGGATTTAAATGCTATAGAGAAGTTCATCTATTTTGGTAGCGTACTTTTCAGCAATAAAAACATTGATAATGAGGTTGACACATGCGTTGACTGATCTACCTTAGAGTTTTCGAGCTTCTGAAGGAAAGTATGGGAGAAAGAGGTGTTAGATGAGTAAGTTTGTTACTGAAGATGTAGAGAGCTGTTATGTGAGGATCTCGTCATTATATGCCTTACAAACCTGGACTGTCTACCAGCACCATGCCAGGAAACTGAATTGCTTCGTCTTTGAATTGCCTTAGGAATATTATGAAGATTATCCGGGAGAATAAAATAGAAGATTCTCAGGTCTTTTCATGAACAAATCTGTCAAGAATTGAAACTCTACTTTAGAGAGTTCAAGTCTGATTGGCTGGCTATATTGTTCAAACGCAAAATGTATACTTGCCCAAAAAACTATTTTATGGATATCTCATAGAAATTCAAGGAAAGTGTTCACACAGTGATCTGCAGAAGGGATACAGGGAGACTCTCAATGTCCCCTCTTAAGAATCTTGGAACTGATTATGTGACATGGAAAACACTGGCAGAGTATCATCCAGAATGGCCGCCTGCATGAGAGCAAGTGCAGTGGTTTATGAAGAAAGCAGAATTGAAGCAGCTCAAAAGACATGTGAGATGCGCAAATTGGGAGAATCCACCTCAAATATTCACATGGACTGTTTGTGCCTGTGCTGTGATAGAACATGCCAGGATCATATTGGTTTAATCAGACACAGTCACCCATAATGTGCTGACTCTAGAATAAGATGTCATTTTGTTCTTCTTTGAGATTGGAGGACAACAACCACCAAGCATATATGTCCAGATATACGCATTGTTTCCTTTTCAACATGTATAACAGTAAGATCCCAAAATTTCCAGTTTTCTACTTCCATCTTCTTCCTCTGTACTTGTTCTACCTTTCATGTGCCATTTTAATATCACCGCATCTTATATTACTTAGGTTCAAAATTCCTTTCCACCAACCTCAGTAATGATGATGGTATTAACAATACTGATAACATTTTCCTATGCCATATATAAATGGCTTGACCACAAAATTGACGTAGAATTAACTTTTAATATTTTTCTTATATTTCTTCTGGGATTTTTGTACCAAATTTTTCACTGAGTTCTATTCTTTTCGGTATATATGCCTCGAAGTCTTTCTGTCCTTCATATGTCCATTTTTTTCCCAGTAGGATTTGACTCAATTTTGGGAGGTAAGTTATTCTTGTCTCAAATTCCAGCTCTTTTGGTCTTTGAAATTTAATGTCCTAGGAGCTATGATCTTTTAGGTTAAATGCTACTAAGTCTTGTGAAATCTTGACGTATTTCCACAGAATTAGTTTCTTTTCCTTATTGCTTGCAATTTTTTCCCCCTGAACGGGAAGTTTTGAACCTTGATTATTTCAATCCAGTAAGATTTTCCCCTGGGTTCTCTTTTAGGTGATAAACTGAAGATTTTTTTTTCTTTTTCTAATTTGCCTCCTGTTTTAGAATCTCAGAGTAATTTTTCTTAAAAATTTCTTTTTCTTCTTATGTTTTAAGGTAGAATGTAAATTCTGTTAAATTGTGTTTATATAAAATATTTCATACTTTCTTCTATTTATTCTACTTTTATTTTACTTGGTATCTTATTCTGCCACTCAGTTTCTCATGCAAAATTCTAGTTTTCACGGAGTAATTTTATTCCTTAAGGTTTTTAACTTCTTCATTTTGATTACAATATTTTTTTTCTTTTCTTGCACAAAAAAGAGTAATGCAATAAAGGTCTGAAGTGAGCAGAAAACTTGGAAACAATTTTTCCAGTGTTTCTGATAAATGACAGTTCTTATGTATATAGAGTCTTGAGTCAAATCTAAAAGAATTTAAGCCATTCCCTAATTGAAAAATGGGCAAAGAACATCAAAGACAATTCTCAGATGAAGAAATTGAAACTCTTCATAATTACATGAAATATTGATTTAATCATTGTTGATTAGAGAAATGCAAATCAAAAGGGCTCTGAGGTACGATGTCACGTGTATCAGCTTGACTAACATAAAAAAAACCACTGGATAATGATAAAGATTGTACAAGGTGTGAGAAAATTTGAATACTAATGCGTTGTTGGGGATAAATTGATGATCCATTCTGGAGGGCAATCTGGAACTATGCCAACAGGGCCATAAAACTGTGTAAATTTTTTTTTCTCTAGCAATAGCACTTTTAAGTCTTTACCCCAAAGAGATTACAAAAATGGGAAAAGGACATACCTGTACACAATATTTGTAACCTGTCTTTCTGTACTGGCCAAGAACTGGAAATTCAGGGGGTGACCATCAATTGGGGAATGGCTGAACAACTTACGGTTTATGAATATAAAGGAGTACTATTGTTACATAAGAAGTGACGACAAGATGGACTTCAGAAAGACTTGGCAGTACTTCCATGATCTACTTTTGAGGTAACTGAGCAGAAATTGGAAAACATTGTACACAGTAACAATCGTGTTGTTCAATGAGCAAGACTGATACACTTTAGTCCTCTCAGTAAGGAAAGATCACTGATATTCTCCAAAAAAATTCTGAATGGAAAATGTTGTCCACATTCAGAGAAGGCATTATGTATTCAGAATGCAGAGAGAAGCGTACTATTGTCTTACACTTTTTTTTTGTTTTTTTCTCTCTAGTTTTTTTTTGTTATTTACAATATAACTAATGTGAAAATAAGTTTAATATAATTGCACATTACATCAGTTTATATCAGATTGCAGTCCATCTTGCAGAGGGGAAAGGGAAAGGAAAATAACAAAAATTAAAACTCAAAATCTTTTAAAAATGAATGTTGAAAAGTAATACTAAATAAATGTATATTGAAAATTAAGAAAAAATGATTTTTTAAAAAAAATTGGTCAACTTTCTCTTCATAATTTTCTTGCGTTTCTTTTATTTTTCCCTCTATTTCTCCTATTTGAATTTCAAATTTCTTTTAAGTTCTTCCTAGATATTGTGGGTGACTCGTGATCACTTGAAATGAATCTCTAGGGAAGCAGCCGCTTTTTTTAACCTCACTCGCTTCTTTTATCTATGTACCCACATCATTCTTTACAAGAATGTAACTATCTATGTTTGAATTATTTTTTTCTTGGCTTACTCTTTTTCTCATTTTTATTTTAATTTATTAAATTTTATTTTATTTTTAGTAGCTTATTGCTATAATTAGATTGTAACTTCAATTAGTGGGAAATGTTCACCAGGCCTCAGGTTCTCTTTACTATTATTTTATGAATTACATCTGGGTGTTCAACCCCAAGAACTCCTCTCCTCCCTTAAGCCAAAATCAGGACAGACTGTCCCCAAAATATTTTTCTCCCTGTGATACTACTCTCACCAGGCTTATGCCACCTCCTCCTAACCCAAATCCACAGTCTGGCATTACTTCTGGTCAACAAAGCTACTTCTGCCGTCTACAAACAATGGTGGTTGGGTGTGAGGGTGGTACTTCAATATCTTCCCACTCAACCATATACTGTTTGCTAGATCAATGTATATGAGGTGAAAGTTCCTGAGTGTGGAAGTGAGGTGAGAGTTGAGGTGAAATTTTTTGAGGCCCAGACTGCTTCCCAAAGGAGCTACACTTAGGGTCCAGTGTGACATCTTCTCAAGTCATCTTGGAAGGACGACTACTTTACTCCTTTAGTTTTGCTTTTCCTACATTCACTTTTGGTCATTTTATGACTGTTTTTGAAGGAAATATGGAAAGTTTGGACATTTCTGAACTTCTGTACAATCTTCTAGTAATGTGCCCCTCAATCATCATCACCACCATTATCAACATTATCATCACTCACACTGTCATTCATACCACATCTTAAAATCATGAAAATATTTTATACATCTGTAATATAAAGATCTTCCTCAACAGTTAATAGGTGTCAAGTGGTTCCCAAGAAGTGAAACTTGATTATATGAGGTTTGTTTTGTATGAAAGCCCACATCTTTTGTTAAATGTAAATTAGGAGTTGAGTCACAAGAGTTGGGATGCCCTCTGGTTCTGAAAAGTGTACAAATACTATGAGTGCAATTTGTTTTGGAGCCAACTCTTTGGAAGAAAGTTCTTGTGATAAATGGGATTCTGGAAAGCTGTTAAGAAGGCTATTCCCTTCCCCCAGTATGAAAACTCAGATGTTGCTGCTTTTCTCTATGGTAAGTATACATACATTATCAGAAAGTTGGATCTCTCTGTTGATGTGGAATGCATACATTACTTATGGTCAGACAGCTAGAATCCCTGTTAGTCTTTATTCTCTGCTTCTATTTCTGTTTTTTTTTGAATGCAATTAAAGTTATTTTGATTCCATTAAAAGTGTTTTAAGAATATCTTTTGCCAACTGCTACATAACATCACTATAGTGAAAATATGCTCAATAGGAAAGTATATGTCTAACTTATACAGAATTGTATGCTGTCATGGGATGGGAGGGGGGTAGAGGGGGAAGGTGTGTGAGTATAAAATCTTAATTTTAAGGAAGTGATTGTAGAACATTTATAAATAAATAAAATAAAAATTAAAAAAAAGAATAATATTTTGAAGTCAGGATCCTATCCTCTACCCACTGATTGCTTCCATCAAAGGCACTTGGCTCTCTCCTCTAGCACACTGGATGCTTGAAAACTTGACTCTCATCTAGATTACTCTTTTTCTACAAGCACCATGGTACATTGGGGATGGTAGGTAGAGGGCTTAAATTAAGTGACAGTAGCAAATTTGAACCATAGTCAGGAAGCCCTGCGATCAGGCCTAAGACACTTGCTAAGTGTGTGAGCCTTGGCAAGCCACTTAACAGTATTGGCTGCTGTTTCTTCATCTGTACAACGAACTGTAGAAATTCCTCCCTTTAAATCCTAAAAGATCAAGCAGCATCTGCAGGAAAAACTCCCTCTTCTTTTTCAACCTTCCTTGTTTTTAAATTCCAATGCTTTCCCTGGGGTGGTAATTTCCTATATATTCTGTCTATAGATTGGACATAGTCATTTAAATCTTATGTTCCACATTAGAGTGTCACACTCTTGAAGTTTGGGACTGTCTTTGGTCCCACTATATGTCCTTAGCACTGAGTAAAATCTCTAGTACACCGTACATCCTTAACAAGTGTTTGTTGATTCATTGTCTTATAATTGCATTCACCATTAACCTTTCTTAAAATTGTTTTTCTTGGATGGGGGCAGGCAGAGCCAAGATGGTGGACTAGAAAGACACACTTACACAGGGACCTCCCCACAGCCCACAAAATACCTGTAGAGAGGTACTCTCAACAAATTTTGAAAGATCAGAAATGGAGAAAAACAGAGTGGAGGAAATTTCCCTCCCATGGTGACCTGAAAGGCCCACAGAAACTTCAGTTGAGTCAGATGCAGAGCTGAGCACAGAGCCCAGTCCAACCTTGGCCATGGTGGGATGAGACTCTGGGAGGACAGCATCTCAGGTGCGGAATCTTCAGGCGCAGAAAGAGGTCCTCAGATTCCCTCGGCCCACACGCAAAAAAGTTCAGTGATGGGGTTTTATTAGCAGGCCAAGAAGGGAAAATGGCCTACCCATAACTCCAGCAGTAGGCAGCAGCCACTGTGCCTGCAGAGCAGCCTGTTTGGAAGCTCCATTGTTGGAGTGACAAAACCCCTGGGAGCACTGGATAGGTAAGTACTACCTCAGCCCTGTGTGGACGCCCTGGATGAGCTGGTCTTTTTCTCACACTGAATGGTGGCCCTGCCCATCCAGCTTATCTGAAAATCAGCCCCCAGTGCAGACTTCGGAACTGGAGGCCAGGTGGCTGTGGAGAGGTATCTGTTGGATTCTGGACACAAAATTCCCTCTCTGCGCCCAGAGCAGTACATGCTTGATCATGCCACATTGGAGGAACTGAGATCTCAGAGATTCACAGAGCATACCCCCTCTTGACAAAGGACCCAAATTCAAGTAACTGGTTAGAAAAACGTCCCAAAAAGGGAAAAAAAATGCGATCATAGAAGGTTACTTTCTTGGAGAACAGATATCTTCTCCCATCCTTTTGGATGAGGAAGAACAACGCTTATCATCAATGAAAGACATAGAAGTCAAGGTTTCTGTATCCCAAACGTGCAAAATAAATATTCAGCGGGCTCAGGCTATGGAAAAGCTCAAAGAGGATTTCGAAAATCAAGTTAGAGAAGTGGAAGAAAAACTGGGAAGAGAAATGAGAGAGATGCAAGAAAATCAGGTCAACACCTTGCTAAAGGAGACCCCCCCCCCCAAAATGTGAAGAAAATAAAACCTTGAAAAATAGGCTAACTCAATTGGCTAAAGAGGTTCAAAAAGCCAATGAGGAGAAGAATGCATTAAAAAGCAGAATTAGCCAAATGGAAAAAGAAGTGGAAAACCTCACTAAAGAAAATAGTTCTTTCAAAATTAGATTGAAACAGATGGAGGCTAATGACTATATGAGACACCAAGAAATCACAAAACAAAACCAAAACAATGAAGAAAATGGAAAATAATGTGAAATAACTCATTGGAAAAGCAACTGACCTGGAAAATAGATCCAGGAGAAACAATTTAAAAATTATGGGAGTACCTGAAAGCCATGTTCAAAAAAAGAGCTTAGAAATCATCTTTCATGAAATTATCAAGGAAGACTACCCTGATATCCTAGAACCAGAGGGCAAAATAAATGTTGAAAGAATCCACCAATCATCACCTGAAAGTGATCCAAAAGGAGAAACTCCTAGGAACATTGTGGCCAAATTCCAGAGTTGCCTGATCAAGGAGAAAATATTGCAAGCAGCTAGAAAGAAAAAATTCAAGTATTGTGGAAATGCAATCAGGGTAACACAAGATCTAGCGGCTTCTACATTAAGGGATCAAAGGGATAAAGGGGTCAAAGGAACTAGGACTAAAAAGAAGAATCACCTACCCCGCAAAACTGAATATATTACTTAAGGGGAAAAATGGTGTTTCAATGAAATAGAGGATTCAAGCATTCTTAATGAAAGGACCAGAGCTGAAATGAAAATCTGACTTTCAAACACAAGAATGAAGAGAAGCATGAAAAGGTAAACAGCAAAGAGAAGTCAAAAGGGACTTGCTAAAATTGAACTGTTTGAATTCCTACATGGAAAGACAATATGTATAACTCCTGAAATTTTTCAGTATCTCTGTAGTTGGTGGGAATACCCACACACACACAGACACACACAGACACACACACTCACACACACACGCACACACACAC
The DNA here is from genome assembly GCA_028658325.1 of Potorous gilbertii. Taxonomy (NCBI): domain Eukaryota; kingdom Metazoa; phylum Chordata; class Mammalia; order Diprotodontia; family Potoroidae; genus Potorous; species Potorous gilbertii. The sequence goes on from JAQQSK010000256.1 coordinate 19,340, forward strand.
ACACACACACACACGAGAGAGAGAGAGAGAGAGAGAGAGAGAGGGAGAGGGCACAGAGCAAATTGAACAGGATGGGAATCATATCTCAAAATAATGAAATTAAGCGGTGAGAGAGAAATATATTGGGAGGAGAAAGGGAAGAATGGAATGGGGTAAATTATCTCTCATGAAAGAGGCAAGGAAAAGACTTTTCATTGGAGGGAAAAAGCAGAGAGGTGAGAGAAAAACAGGAAGCTAACTCTCATCACATTCGACTAAAGGAAGGAATAAAATGCACACTCATTTTGGTATGAAATATCTTACCATAAAGGAAAGTGAGGGAGAAGGGAATAAGCAGGTTGGGGGTGTTGATGAAAGGGAGGCAGTGGGAGGAGGGAGCAATTTGAAGCCAACACTCTTAGGAAGGGACAGGATCCAAAGAGAGAATAGAAGCAATGGGGGGCAGGATGGGATGGAGGGAAATATAGTTAGTTTTACACAACACAGCTATTATGGAAGTCATTTGCAAAAACTCACAGATAAGGCCTATATTGAATTGCTTGCTTCCCAAAGGGAACGGGTAGGGAGGGAGAGATGAAGAGAAGTTGGAAGACAAGTTTTCGGAACAACTGCCGAGTATTTTTCTTACTACTAGGAAATAAGTAATACGGAAAATGGGGTATAGAAAGATGTCTGGCACTACAGGACATTGGGAAGATGGGATAAAGGAAAGCGAAAGAAGAGAGAGCAGATTGGTGATAGGGGAAATTAGAATACTAGGCATTTTGGGGTGGGGGAGGGGAGAAATGGGAGAAAATTAGAAACTCAAAATTTTGTGAAAATGAATGTTCAACGTTAAACAAATAAATTGAAAATAATAAAAATGAAAAGACAATAAAAATTGCTTTTCTTTACACAATAATCACTGTATATATTGTTCTGGTTAGACTCACTGCTCTATATTTTCATTCATGCATATATTTCTACACTTCTCTTAATCTACCCCTTCGTTATTTTTATGACGAAAAATAATTTTATGTTCTTATGCATTAATATACATAACAGAGTTAAGACATGTAGACAGACAGGCAGGCAGACATACAGACAGACCGAAAGACAGGCCGAGAGACAGACAGATAGATGGATAGAAAGATAGAGAGATAGACAGATAGACCAACAGATAGATAGATAGATTGTTATCCCAGGCTCCTAACACCATATGGGACAAAGAAATACCAAGGATACTGATACTACAATTGATAAATAGCATAAAAATCAATCCAGTTGTCAGAAATGATTATTTTCAATGTACAAGTGGTAATATAGATTCCATCCCGAGTTACCACCGTCGCTCATACACACACACACGCACACATATATACATATACATATAAATACATATATACATGGACACATGCGCACACACACACAAACATCTATATGTAACTGACAATTAGGAATCTCAATTTAGGAAACGTAATCTCATTGAACAGTCTTCTAGGAATAACCAATAGAGTGTTCATGTTTCCATATACACACAAAGACACATACACAAAAACACACACGCACATATATACAAACACATCCACACAAGCACAAAAAGAGTGTAGAAAAATATGAGCTAGATATGATGAAAAACACAGATTTCTCCATTTTAAATTTTTAATAAGCTAGCTTGCAAGCTCAGGGTTTATTGAATAATAGGGATGTTTTCATCTATTAAATTTAAATCTAAGGTGACATAATTTTAATCTCAAATTCAAATTTCGTATTTCATCTGATTTAGTGGTAAATATATATTAATTAGTCACCTTAGCAATAGAGATCATAATGACCAATAAAATGTCCTTGTAGAAGGAATTGGAAGTGTCCATAGAGGGAAGTGACAGAACATCCAGTTGTTCTAGCAAATTATATTCCTAGTATTCATATAATCCATCAGTTTTGTAACA
>JAQQSK010000257.1:0-26586 GCA_028658325.1 Potorous gilbertii
TTGGTTTTGTTTTCTAAATGCTTGGTTTATCTCATAGTCATTAGCTTTCCTGAAATTGATTCTCTCTTTCAAAGAACTATTTTGTTCAGTGAGCTTTTGAAACTTGTTTTCTATTTGGCTAATTATGCTTTTTAAAGCCTCCTTCCCCTCACTGGCTTTTTGAACCTCTTTTCCCAATTGAATTAGCCTCTTTTTAAAGGTGTTATTTTCCTCAACATTTTTTTGATTCTCCTTTAGCAGGCTGCTGACATGTTTTTCAAGCTCTTCTATGGCCTGAGCCCATTTCATATTCATTTTGGGGGTACTGGAGGCAGAGGCCTTGACTTCCTCTTACAGTAGGCCTTATTCTTCCTCATATGAAAAGATGGAAGGAGACACCTGTTCACCAAGAAAGTAACCTTCTATGATCTTATTTTTTTTTTCCATTTTTTGGGCATTTTCCCAGCCAGTTACTTGACTTCTGAATCCTTTGTCAAAAGGAGGATCCAAGTGCTTCTCCTCTCCCCACTGCAAGGCTGAGATTCAAATCGGCTGCTCAATTCCTCAGGGCTTTGGGTGGGGGCATTGCCTCCACTGAGGGCTGAGGTTCAGATCAGCTGCTCAATTCTGCCAGAGGCTTTAAGCTGAGCTACCTGAAAAAGGGACCTAGGCTGCTTCCATGGCCACCATAGCCACTGTCTGTTGCTACTGCTGCTGCTGCTGTCGCCACCACCACCTCTGTCACTGCCTGGGAACCCACTCCCCTCTCACTCAGCTGGGAAAGCTCTCCCACACTGACAAGCTTTCTTTGTCACTTGTAGGTTGAAGAATCTGTGACTCTGGGAATTCTGCCCTAGAAGTCTGTTCAAGTCCTCTTCCTCCCAGTGCTGCCTGCTCAGGACTGGGCTCTGCTCTGCTCAGCATCCCGTGAGATAGACCTTTCCTGTTGGCCTTCCAGGTTACCGTTGGTTGGAAACCTCTTTCACTCTGTTGTTCTGTGGCTTCTGCTGCTCTAGAATTCATTGAGAGTCATTTCTTTACAGGTATTTTGTGTGCTATGGGGGAAACGCCAGAGCATATTCATCTTTCTAATCCATCATCTTGGCTCTGCCCCTCCCCCCGCCAATTTCTTTACAAAAAAAACTTAACCTTGAAGAGATATGAGAAGCCAGATACCACTTTTCCTTTGCAAAAGTGTGAGAAGTGGTTCACAACTGTGGGATATTGCTAACAATATCAGAATTTTTTCATGTATTGATTAATATGGCTGTCTTTTTTTTTAAATCTTAGTTATAACTATGGCATGCTGGGAGACACAGTTAGTCAACAAGAATATATTAATTTATTACTATGTGCCAGGCCCTGTGCCAAACATTGGGAATATAAAAGAAAGCCAAGAATCTAGGGAATGAGAGGAATCATAACAAAATATGGTAATAAACATCTATTTTCAAAAATGGAGCAAAAGAAACAGACTAGGCTAAATGGCAAAAGTGGTCCAAAAGGCCAATGAGGAGAATAATCCCTTAAAAAGAGAATTAGTCAAATGGAAAAAAAGATACAAAAGCTCACTGATGAAAATAATTCCTTAAAAATTAGAATGGAGAAATGAAAGATGATAACTTTATGAGAAATCAAGATGCAATAAAACAAAACAAAAAGAATGAAAACAGCACAAAACAACGTGAAATATCTCACTGGAAAAACAACTGACCTGGAAAATAGGTCCAGGAGGGAGAATTTAAAAATTATTAAACTCCTTGAAAATCATGATCAATTAAAGAGCCTAAACACAATCTTTCAAGAGATTCTAAGGGAAACAGCCCTGATATTCTAGAACAAAGGGTAAAATAGATATTGAAAGAATCTGCCAATTGCCTCCTAAAAGGAGATCACAAAGGGATAACATCCAGGAGTATTATAGTCAAACTCCAGAATTCCCTGGTCAAGGAGAAAATATTGCACAACAGCCAGAAAGAAACCATTCAAGTATGGTGGAGCCACAGTCAGCATAAAACAAGATTTAGCAGCTTCCATATTAAATGATCAGAGGGCCTGGGAAATGATATTCCACAGGGAAAAAGGAGATAGAATTACAAGCAAAAATCACCTGTGGAGCAAAGTTGAATATAATGCTTCAGGAGAAAAAATGAATATTCAGTGAGATGGAGGACTTTCAAGCATTTTTATGAAAAGATCAAAATTGAATAGAAAATTCAACTTTCAAATGGAAGATTCAAGAGGAGCATAAGAAGACAAACAAGAAAAAGAAATTATAAAGGACTTAATAATTTTAAACTTTTTATATTCCTACATGGGAAGATGATATTTGTAATTCATAAGACTTTTCTCATTATTAGGGTAGTTAGAAGGAATATATATATAGACAGAGGGCACAGGTGTGAGCTGATTATGAAGGGATGGTATCTAAAAATAAATTTAAGGGATGAGAGAGAAATGTACTAGAAGAAAGAGAAATGGAGAGGGAGGATGGGGGTAAAGTATCTCACATAAAAGAGGCATAACAAAGCTTTTACACTGGGAGTGAATGAAGATTATTCTTATCAGAACTGACAAACCTGTGAGGTACTATCTCATATCAGGAAAATGACAAGTGCTAGAGGGGACATGATATACTAATACAACATTAGTAGAGTTATGAACTGTTCTACCCATTCTGGAAAGCAAAAAGTTATTAAGCTATATATACCCTTAGACCCAATAATACCAATACTGAGTCTATGCTCCCAAAGAGATTCAAAAAATATACCTTTATGTCCCAAAACAAATTGATAGCAGTTCTTTTTGTAGTGGAAAAGTACTGGAAATTGAGAGGATGCCCATAAACTGGGTGATGGTTGAATAAATTGTGGTATATGAATGTGAAGGAACACTATTGTTGATGAGCAGGATTATTTCAGAAAAACCTGGGAAGACTTATGTGAACTGGTGCAAAGTGAAGTGGGCAGAACCAGGAGAACAATTTACAGTGTAAGATAAATATTGTAAATATAATCAACTTGAAAGATTTGGTAATTCTGATCAATATGGCTCACCACAATTTCCAAAGACTCAGAATGAATGATATTATCCACCTCCAGATAGAAAAACTGATGGAATAATTTTCTCTTTCTTTCTCTTTCTTGATTTTTTCCAGAATCTACCTACTATGGAAATTAGTTTTTTCATGACTTCATATTTGTAATAGGTTTTGTATTTCTTGCCTTCTCAATGTGTGTAGAAGGGAGTAGAGAAAGGGATAAAAATTGGAATTCAATTTAATTTTTAAAAAAATCAGGAGACATCTAAAAGGAAAATCTAAATTATGTCATTTCCCTTCCTGGAAATGTTAAATATGAAAATGGCCCAAGATTCTCTTAGAATCCTAAGCATTTGATTGAATCTTAACTATCAAGGCTAGACTTCCTTTCTCCTAATTTTATAAATGAGGAGATAAATGCTTAGCTGTTACTAGGTTTACCTCATAATCACAAACTGGTTAGTGACATAATAGAGATCTGAATAATAACTTGCAAATTTGTTTTGAGTATATACCCTCCTCTGCAAAACAAAACAGAATACTATTTGATCACTCTCTATACAATTTACTCTATTTATAAATTATATATGGACTACTATGCCAACAAATATATGAATAATAAAACTCACTGTCAGATAGTTTTACTCTCCTAAAATGTAGCACCTCAAGAGCACTAAGAAGTGAAGAACGCTAAAGGGTTAAGTCACTTGTCCAAAGTCACATAGATAGAATTTTAACCCAGTTCTTCCTTGCTCTGAAGCCAATTTTCCATCCACTAAATTTCCTTGTCTTCTAATTTTATGATAATGAAATCATGGTCTCAGTCCTTATGCCTATCTCTATAAAACTTCTGCAAAATTGAAATGTAAAATTATTTGAGATAGATAGGAAATAATTGATCCTAGAGAAAATAGGGAGCCATTGGAATTCATTGAACAAGGGAGTGATATGATCAGGCTTGTATGTTAGAAAAATCACTCTGGCAGTTGTGTGGAGAAGAGGCTTTACAGGGGAGAAACCAGAGCAAGAGCACTAATTTAAAGGCTATTTATTTACTATAGCCCTGATGAGAGGATGAGGACTTGAACTATTAAGGACTGACTCTATGAGGAAAATGAAGGGTACAGGCTGAGGAATCAATATGAGCCTAAACTGATTGACTGAAGGATGGTATTGTGCAGCTAGAATTCAGTAGAATGCTAAACTTGTAGTCAGGAAGACCTGAGGCTCAAATACTTACTAGAACAGTATGATCCTGGGTATGTCATTTAATTGTTGTCTGCCTCAGCTTCCTCAATTGTAAAGTGGAAAAAATAATACCACCTCCCTCAGAATTGTGAGGATTAAAGAAGGTAGTATTTATAAAGCATTTAGTACAATGTGTGGCTCATTAAGCTTAATAAATACTCCCTTCCCACCCACACCTTCCTCTGTACAGAAATGAAGAAGTATGGAAGAATGGTGATTTGGGAGGAGTGAGAAAAACATAAAATAAAATCTTCTATGCATATTGCAAACTACTCTTGTAATATGATTCCTCTGTGATGTGTTCTTTCCCATTTAAAGTGAGAAAGGGGAAGATTTTACAAATCTATCTCATAGATGAGGATCATTCTTTGTAAGATACCTATCACAGCCCCAGATGGTTCAAGAGGAAAAAAGTGAGGCTGATGACCTTACACAGCCCTCTCTCACTCAAAACAAAGTCAAGTGCAAGTCATGTCATCATTTCTCTGATGTCATGGTCTTCAAAAACGAAGGATGAACACAACCTGTGAGTAGACCGAGCTGTATGAGTAGGGACAGAGCTAGCTGGGCAACTCAACTCATTATCTCTCTTCTGTCTCCTTCTCCCCTTCCTTCTCCTCTCCAAAGGAAGGAAAATTTGGATGGCCAGAGGCTGCTCATTTATCTTGGGGTTTGCTGGCTACATGTCTTTCCTAAAATGTATAATTGGCCAAATAGGAAAGGAGACACAAAAACTAACTGAAAAAAGCAATTTATTAAAGTTAGAATTGGGCAGTTGGAAGCTAATGACTCTATGAGACATCAAGAATCCTTCAAAAAAAATCACTTGAATGAAAAAAATAGAAGAAAATACAAAATACCTCAATGGAAAAGCAACTGACCTGGAAAATAGATCCAGGAGAGGTAACTAAGAATTATTAGTCTGTCTGAAAGTCATGATCAAAAGAAAGAGCCTGGAAAGAATCTTTTAAGAAATCATTCGGGAAAACTGCCCTGTCATCACAGAAATAGAGAGTAAAATAGTCATCAAAAGAATTTACCCATCACTTCCTAAAAATAATCCTAAATTGAAAAACAACAAGGAATATTGTAGCCAAATTTCAGAATTATCAGATCAAGGAGAAAATGCTGTAATCAACCAGAAATGAGCAATTTACATATTGTAGAACCAAAGTCAGAATTATACAGGACCTTGTGGTTTCTACATTAAAAGACCACAAGGCCTGGATTATGATATTCTGTAATGCAAAGAATATTGGATTATAACCAAGGCTTAACTACCCAGCAAAATTGAGCATAATCTTTCAGGGGAGGAGATAAACATTTAATCAAATGGAGGATTTCCAGTCTTTCCTCATGAAAAGACCAGAGCTCAACTTTAAATGCAAAAGTCAAAAGAGGTATTAAAAGGTAAACAGGAAAGGAAAAAATAACCATGTTATTCAATAAGGGAAAATTGTTTGCATACTTACATGGGGAGATGGTTCTTATAACTCTTGATAACTATATCTTTATTATAACATTTAGAAGGGATACACACACACACACACACACACAGAGGGAGTGGATTTAAGTTGACTTTGATGTGATGCTAAAAAAACTTGATTAAGTGGTGAAAGGGATTGTAATAGGAGAAGGATAAATTACATCACATGAAGAAGAACAAAATGCTATTGCAGTAGAAAGAAAGAGGGGAAGGAGCATTGTTTGAATTTTGCTCTCATCAGATTTTACTCAAGGACAGAATAATGTAGTTAGGTATAGAAATTTAACTTACCCTTTAGCCAGCAGGTAGAAAAAGGCAAAGAAAAAGGAGGGAGAATAAAAAGAGGGGAGATGTAGTAAGGGAAGGGGAAAGAAAAGGGAGAGGGCCTATAAAAGGGAGGGCAGATTGAAGGATGTAGTGGTCAAAAGAAAAATTCTAGTGAGGAGGGAAAGGGAGAAAGGAGAAAGAAAAGCATAAATGGAATTGAGGGAAATAGGATGGAAACAAAGACACAAGTAGTAGTAATGACAATAAATGTAAATGGGAGAAACTTTCCCATAAAATGGAAGTAAATAGCAGAATGGATTAACAACCATAATCCTACAACATGTTGTTTGCAAGAAACATTTGAAACAGAAGGACATAGAGGATAAAGGTAAAAGGCTGGAGTAGGAATACATTATACTTAAGATGTAATGTAAAAAAAAAGTAGGGACAGCAATCATGACCCCAGACAAAGCAAAAACAAAAATAGATTTAATTAAAACAGATAAAGAAGAAAACCACATGCTACTAAAAGGCCTCATAGACAGTGCAGTAATATCATTAGTAAACATATCTGCACCACGTGGTATAGCATCCACATATTTAGAAGAGAACTTTAGAGAGTTACAGAAAGAAATAGACAGCAAAACTACAGTAGTGGAGGGACCTCAACAGCCCTCTCTCAGAACTAAATAAATATAACCACAAAATAAACAAGAAAGAAGTTAAGGAGGTAAATAAAATTTTAGAAAAGTTAGATATGGTAAATCTCTAGAGAAAATTGAATGGGGATAGAAAGGAATATGCCCTTTTCTCAATGGTACATGGTACCTACACAAAATTGACCATGTACTAGGGCATAAAAACCTTACAACCCAAAGCAGAAAGCAGAAATATTAAAAGCATCCTTTTAAGAAAATGAAGCAATAAAAATTATATGCAATAAAGGGCTGTGGAGACCTAGACTAAAAATTAATTTGAAACTAAATAATCTAATTCTAAAGAATGAATGGGTCAAACAACAAGTCATGGAAACAATCAATAACTTCATACATGACAATAATGACTCAATATGACAAAACTTATGGAATAGAGTGAAAGAAGTTCTTAGGGCAAGGTTTATGTCTCCAAATGCTTACATGAATAAAATAAAGAAGAGATCAAAGAATTGGGCATGCAATTAAAAAAAAGCTACAAAAGTAACAAATTTAAAATTCTCAATTAAGTACCAAATTGATAAATACTGAAAACCAGAAGGAGAGAATAAAATTGAAATTAAGAAAACTGTTGAACTAATAAATAAAACTAAGAACTGATTTTATGAGGGGGAAGCAATAAAAGATAAATCTTTGGTAAATTTGGTTAAAAAAAATTATCAGTATCAAAAATGAAAAGGGTGAATTCACCACCAATGAAGGGGAAATTAAAGCAATAATTAGGACCTATTTTACCAAACTATATGCCCACAAATTTGACAATCTTAGTGAAATGAATGAATATTTATAAAAATATAAATGGCCTACAGTAGCAGAAGAGGAATTAAAATCTTAAATAGCCCTATGTCAGAAAAATAAATTGGAAAAGTCATCAATGAAATCCATAGGAAAAAAATCTTCAGAGCCAGATAGATTTACAAGCAAATCATATCAAACATTTAAAAACAATTAGTTAAAATACTATATATACTATTTGGGAAAATAGGCAAAGAAGGTGTTCTACCAAATTCTTTTTATCATACAAATATGATACTGATACCTAAACTGGGAAGAGTCAAAACAGAGAAAGTAAACTATAGTCCAGTTTCCCTAATGAATATAGATGCAAAAGTTTTATATAAAATATTAGCAAAAAATATTGCAGCAGCTTATCACAAGAATAATACAATACAATGAGGCAGAATTCATACCAGGATTGCAGGGCTGGTTCAGTGTTAGGAAAATGATCAGTTTAATTCACCTAGGCATACCAGATCTTAAACTTTTTTATAAAACAGTCATCAAAATTACTTGGTACTGGCTAAGAAATTAAGTGATAGATGAATGGAATAGGTTAGATACACAAGACACGGTGGTCAAAAAGCCTGTGCACAAACATCCAGGAGCTCCTCCCTCGGGTAATACAAAAGCATTAAACCATTGCTCTAGCATGGACAACACAGAGGCAAGGGAGCTGTGGACAACTGAATCAATGCTTTAATTTTCTGAATGCTCTTTCCATGCTATGGCTTGGAAAACTTCTTTTAACTGCTAGGAGAGGGGCAACTAGGTGGTGAAGTGAAGAAAGAAACAGTTCTGGAGTCAGGAGAACCTGAGTTCAAATCCAGCTTCAGACACTTATTGTCAGGAAAGGTCTGTACCGCTGAGGTGAGAGTGGAAGACACTCCAGCACAGGATGAAGTCAGAGCAAGCCATGCCCCAGCAGGCAAGTTGCAGACTTTAGGGGTGATTGAATCAGTGGTAGAAATAGCTGCTTCAGGAGCTCTCATCCCACAAACTGTAAGGGGGTTGAACAAATGGTAAGATTACAGGAATCCTTTAGTTGGTATTAGGTGTGAGACTCTACTGCATTGCATGTATGTGGATCTGAGTTGCAGTTCCAAGGTGAGAGAAAGAAATAGCACAGCAGAACTTGAGACCACAGGGGAGCAGGAAATCCTGTTCACAGTTCCAAGGGTGGAAAAGAGAGCTTGTGGTTGCTCATATACTATACCACAGTCCAGGAGAGTAGTAAATACATCTCTCTTTAGTTCACACTACCTTGGAAGAACTGAAAATATGTGTTTCCCCAGAATTAGCTCTGAAAACAGCTGCACAAAAAAACCCTGAAAATTGTAACAGTGGTCCCTACACCCATGGAGTAGAGCCTCACTTTAACATGGAATTAGAAGTCAAGAAATAGGCTGGAAAAATAGGAAGCAAAGAAAAACTGATTCTGACCATAGAAAGTTATTATGGTGACAGAAAAGAACAAAACACAAACTCAAAAGAAGAAAACAAAGTGGAAAGTATTACATGCAAGCCTCAAAGACAAATGTATGTTAGTCTGAGGCTCAAAAGTAATAACTGGAAGAACTCAAAAGGTAGAGGAAAAGTTGGAGAAAGAAATGACAATAATGCAAAAAATGATTAAAAAGACAACAGTTTGGTAAAAGAGGCACAGCAATACTGAAGAGAAAAATATCTTAAAGAATAGAACAAGTCAAATGCTAAAAAGAAGCACAAAAGTCCAATGAAGAAAAGGTTGCCTTAAAAAAAAGAAGACTTGGCCCCATGGAAGAAGATACACAAAATTTCACTGAAAAGAACTTCTTAAAAAGTAGAATTGACCAAATGGAAGAGGAGGTACAAACTCTCACTGAAGAAAATAATTCCTTAAAAATTAGATCAAGAGGAGAGGAAACTAATGACTCCATGACACATCAACAAGCCATCAGATAAAATGAAAAGAATGAAAAAAAAGAATAAAATTTGAAATACCTCAATGGAAAAACAATTGACCTAGAAAATAGATCCAAGAGAGATAATTTAAGAAATATTGGACTACCTTAAAGCCATGACCAAAATAAAAACCTGGACATCATTTTTCAAGAAATCATCAAGAAGAATCCAAGAGTAAAATAGAAATTGAAAGAATCTACTAAGCATCTCCTGAAAAGGATGCCAAAATGAAAACTCCAAGGAATATAGCAAAATTCCAGAGTTCTTCTCTCAAGGAGACAATATTACAAGCAGCCAGAAAGAAAGAATTCAAATGTCATTGAGCCACAGTCAGGGTAACATTAGATTAAACATCATAAACCTTAAGCAATCAGGGAGCTTGGAATGTGATATTTCAGAGGGCTATGGAGATAGAATTACAACCAAGAATCACCTACCCGCAAAAATGAGTATAATCCTTCAGGGGGAAAAAATGGATATGAAATAGAGGACATTCAAGCAGTTCTGATGAAAAGATCAGAAGCCAAATAAAAAAATATGTCTTTCTATCTCAAGAGAAGGATAAAAGGGTAAACAGGAATGAGAAGTCATACAGGATTCAATAAGGTTATACTTTTTACATTCCTACATGGACAGATGATACTTGTATCTCATAAGAACTTTCTTAATATTAGGACAGTTAGAAGGAGTATATATAGTCAGAGGGCAAAGGTATAATTTGAATTGGATGGGATGATTATCTAAAAAAAATTAAAGGGTGAGAAAAAGAGATGTACTAAGAGAAGGGGAAAGGAATAGGAATAATGTAGTAAATTATCTCACATAAAAGAGCTGCAAAAAAACTTTTACAATGGTAAAAGATGGGGAAAGAGGTGAAACATGTGAATCTTAATCTCATCGGAAGAGAGGGAATAATATAAACACTCAGGTGTAGAAATCTATCTCCCCTTACAAAAAAATGGAAAATGAAGAGGATAAGAGAAAGGGAAAACTGATAATAGGGAGAGTGGAGGGGGGGGAATGTTAATCAGAAGCAAAACACCTTTGAGAATGGATAGGGTAAAAGGAGAGATCTGGATAAACAGAGAGAAAAATAGGATGGAGGAAAATACACAGTAACCATAATTGAAAAAAATACAGCAAGTTTCTCTAATAAAGTCCTCATTTCTCAACTCTATTGATACAAAACTGCATCAAATTTATAAAAATAAGAACTATTCCTCAATTGATAAGTTTTCAGACAAAGTAATCAAAGCTATCTATAGTCACATAAAAATGCTCTAAATAACTATCGAATGGAAAAATGTGAAAACAGCTCTGAGGTATCACCCTATACCTATCAAATTGGTAAATATGACAGACAAGGAAAATGACAAATTTTGGAGGTGATGTGAAAAAATGGAGATACTAATACCCTGTTGATGCACTTGCAACCTAGCCAACCATTATGTGGAGCAATTTGGAGCTACGCCCAAAGGGCCATAAAACCATATATACCCTTTGACCCAGCAATACTACTTACTAGGTTTATATCCCAAAGAGATTTTTTTAAAAGAGGAAAGGACCAATATGTATACAAATATTTATAGCAGCTCATTTAATAGTGGTCAAGAATTGAAAATTGAAAGGATGCCCATCAATTGAGCAATGACTGAACAAGCTATGGCATGTGATTATGAGGGACTACTATGATCCATCATAAGTAATGGATCAATGCAATGATGAGCAGGATGATTTCAGAAAAACCTAGAAAGACTTACATGAGTTTATTCAAAGTGAAATAAACAGGACCAGTAAAATACTGTATGATGATAAATTGTGAATGACATTGCTGTTCTTAGCAATACATGATCCAAGACACTATCCATCTCCAAAGAAAGAATTAATGGTGTCTGAATGTAGATTGAAGCACATGTTTAAAAAACTTTCTTTACTTTTCTTGTTTGTGTTTTTGTCTGTTTTCTTCCCAACATTACTAATGTGGAAATATGTTTTTCATGACTTCACATGTATAACCTATTATAAAAATTGTGTGTCTTCTCAATGGAGGGGGGGAATGAGAGAGGCAGGGCATTGGGAACTCAAACGAAACAAATGTAAAATATTTTACATGTAACTGGGGGAAAATAAAATATCAAATAATTTTTTGAAAATTATTTTCCCTTAAAAAAAGAGGACTGGGGCAGGATACCAGCATGTGGGGAAGTTGAGGGGGGAGTGGAAAGAGGTGGAAAGAGAGGGGGTATGCCAGTGCTCAAAAGAAAAAAATGATATGCAGGTGGGGTCAGTTATGTCCCCCTAGAAGTCAGATGGATAAGGGACTATGTCCCATGTAAAGTGAATTCTTAATTGTTGGAGAAAGCTAAGACAGCATCAAAGTCCAGTCCTGGATATCAACCATCAAAAGAGAAGACAGAAAGCAATGGGAGAGGAGTATACAGAAAAAAATGACTGAAATAATAAAATCAAGAGGAAGAAAATTCAGTTTAAAATCTTGAGGACAAGCTGATATCAACAAAGGATATATTAACAGACAGGAAAAATGACTACTTGGAAATTTGAATAGAAACAACTTTAAATAAATATCTTAAAACAACGGAAACCGAGCCAAAAGCTATTAAGTCACAGGACCCTATGAATTCTTAAGCACAAAACCATGGCAAAATATTCCTGAATGGCCCAAAAGAGAAATAAGACTCATAAAATCAGAATCTCTGGCCTGCACATCTCAAATAATTATGATGATTTATCTACAAGAAGTTTTGTCAAACATGGGTAGGGATTTTTACACTGTAGTACTTTGATCTTTTATACAGAATACCTTGAAGTTACTAGTTCTTCTTTATTTTTCTCCTGGGCTCTTGTCAAAGATTTTTCCTTGTTTTCTAAAGGAACTGTATCTTTTACTCTTTAAAATATTTTAATTTTCTTTTTAATCATAAACTTAAAAACAAGTACTTCCAGATCTATAGAAGACTGCAAAGAGAGGAATTTACATGAAAACACAGGCCTCTTGCATACTGCTTGTTTTTTTAAAGCAGATAATATAATAAATATCATATATTATTTTCAAAATTTTCCTGTTTGTTGATGTTTGCTTCTGAATTTCCTTCTATTCCCTTCAGTGCATTTTAAAAATGGTTTTAATGGTTCTATTTTTTATCATAATTATTTCTAAGCCTCAAAATTTCTCCCACAAATAAAAATAGAGAAAAAAAAAACTTGTATAGCAAACAAACATAGTTAAGCAACACAAATTTACATAGTGTTCATGTCCAGAAAGATAAATGCCTTTCACCTCTCTGTCAGGAGGTAGGTAACATTTTGAAAATAATATGTGATAATTATGTTATTTGCACCATAGGTAATGTGTTTCATCATTGGTCCCCTAGAGGTATGGTTGGTTATTGTTTAGAGCAAATATTTCAGGGATGTTTTGCTCTACAATGTTGTCATTGTACAAATTATTTTCTTGGTTTTTCTTATTTCACTTTTCATTCACTTATAATTCCCAGAATTGTCTGAAATGAACCTTTCATAATTTCTTACAGCACAATAATATTGTTACATTCATATATGCTACATGTTCAGCCATTCCCCAATTGTGACAAATCCCCTTAAAATCTAATTCTTTCCTTTTTCTTCCTTTTGTTATTATCTCTTCATGATCAAATGTAATTTCATACACTAAGGTTAATATTTACAGGAGAAATTATTAGCAATATTTATTTTTAACTGATTAATTATTTTTTACTTTTCAACATTCACTTCCATAAGATTTATAGTTCCAAATTTTCTCCTCATCTCTCCACTCATACCATCCCAAGACAATGGGGTGATATAGGCTGTACACATACCTTCACATTAAGACTATTTTCACATTAGTCATTTAGTAAAGAAGGATTAGAACCAATGGAAGAAACTTTGAGAAAGAGGAAACAGGAAAAAAGAGAGAAAATAATATGCTTCAATCTGTATTGAGCTTATATAGTTTTTTGGGTTTTTTTCTGGATGTGGACAGCATTTTTCATTAGTTTTTTGGAGTTGTCTTAGATCCTTGTATTGTTAAAAAAAAAAAAAAGATAAGTCTGTCAAAGTTAATCATTGCATAATGTGACTGTTACAGTGTACAGTGTTCTCCTGGTTCTGCTTATTTCACTCAACATCAGTTCATTTTAGTGTTTCCGGTTTTTTTTTTTAATCCCATCTGTTCATCATTTCTTATAGCACAATAGTGTTCCATTACATTCATATATCACAACTTGTTCGGCCATTCCTCAGCTGATGGGCAACTCCTCAATTTTCAATTTTTGCCACCACAAAAAGAGTTGCTATAAATATTTTTGTACATGTGGATCTTTTCTCTATTTATATTATCTCTTTGGGATAAAAATCTAGAAGTGTTAGTTGATTGGTTGATTGTTGTCCTTCATTCTCAAAGAGACAAAAATGACATTACTATGCTAGAGTCAAGTTTGAGTGTGTCTGACTGACTAATCAGACAAATATGAGCTCAGAATGCTTTACCACAAATAATCCATGTGAATATTTGGAGTGAATTCTCTAAATTTGTGCATCCTGTGTTTCCTTTGAGTTGCTTCAATTCTGCTTTGCTCACAGAGTACACTGTCTTCTCTGATAAGGCAAACCATGCTGAGTGATCCTGTGCCAATGTCTCCCAGGTCACACAACCAATTCCAAAGTTCTTAAGAGAGATCTTTGGGCATAGTTCCAAATTGTTCTCCAGAATGGTTCAATCAGTTCACATCACCAATAATTCGTTAGTCTTTTAATTTTCCCACATCTTCTCCAACATTTATAATTTTGCCATTTTGTCATGTTAAGTCAATCTGATATATGTTACCTCAGTGTTGTGTTGATTTTTATTTCTCTAATCAAAAGTGATTTAGAGCATTTTTTCATATAGATAGCTTTAATTTCTTAGAGAGTTTTAATTTCTTCATCTGAAAGCTGCCTATTCCTATCCTTTGACCATTTATCAATGGGTGAATGATTTGTATTCTTACAAATTTGACTCAGTTCTATTTTTTAGAAATGAAGCCTTTATCAGAGACACTGGTTGTAAAATTCTTTCCCAGTTTTTTGCTTCCCTCCTAATCTTGTTTGCATTGGCTCTGTGTAAACACTTTTCAATTTAATATAATCAAAATTATCCATTTTTCAAGCAATATTTATTTATATTTTAGGACAAAAATATTTTTGGTTATGGCTCAGTGGGTAATTTTACATAGAAAAGGTAAAAATACTGATGACAATGTACCATAGTCCTCACTACCAGGTTGTAGTATACCTAAATTGACAAGAAAAAGAAAATATGCCATATCATTTTTTGAAATATGGATTTACTCCTAATAATGATGATGATGTAGAAAGACCTCTTTACTTAATTTGTAATGAAGTTTTGTCTTCAGAGTGCATGAAACCAGCCAAACTAAAATGGTCTCTTAATACTAAGCATGAAACATACTGCAATAAACCAAAGGAATATTTTGAATGACTTTTAAAATCTTCAAATTAATAAACACAATGTTGTGAGATATTTGTTACTGTCCATGAAAAATTGTGTCTTATGAAATTTCCTATTTAATTGCAAAATTAAAAAACCCTATGAGATAGGTGAAGATCTTGTGTTACCTGCTGCTATTAAAATGTCAGAAATAGTTCATGGGAAAAAGTATGGGGATGAAATTTGCAAAATTCCTTTATCAAATAAAAGAATTTCTGAAATTAGTAAAGACCAATTCCAGCAACTTATTACCAGGCTCAAAGACCACCTAAAGTTTGCAATTCAGTTGCATGAAACAATTGATATTTCTAATGTGGCACACTTATTGCTCCCATGTAAGACATGGTTATGAAGGAAGGATACATGAGGAATTATTGTTTTGTTGCCTTTTGGAAGGGCACGCAAGAAGGAAAGATGTATATCATATACATACATATATACTGTCAACCTGAAAGCTTGGTTTAAAAAGGCAAACAGGCTAAATGTATATTGTTTATTCCCTTAAAGCTAGTGGTTACATGATCATGGAGCCAGAAAAACTTACTACTAACTGATATAAGAATGACCAAGCTTAAATCTGTTTTAAGACAATCCAAGGTTGTCTGTGTCCTTCAAATTTTTGGTCTCCATGAGTCATTAACCATACCATGACAAAAGAATTTCTTATTTGGATAGGTTGTCAATACAATAAGAAAAGAGAGCTGACAAGGTGTCAATTGAAATTACAACTCAGAATATCTGTGTTTTCTTTACCATTAGCATGTCATACAAGATAAGAAAAAAAGTCCTATTATTCAAGATAGTGGCTTGAGTTCAGCATCTCATAAGGAATGCTAAGTCAGCCCCATCTGGCCTTGTTGACATAGGAAAAGGTATTCTCTGAGTTGACTTCAGAGAATAAAGAGACTGTTAGGTCCAGACTCTTCTTTTGATTAATTCAAACTCTAGCCCTTATTAACATTCAAAAATGATATTAAATATTATCAATACATACATACATATGTGCATATACATATATATGTCAATAAATTTTTAAAAAATGAAGGTTTACAGTGCAATCTGTACAGATGGTGCTGGAGCAATGATGGGTGAGAATGTTAGATCTATAGCAAAAGTTAAATCTTGTGGCAATGAACATATCACTCTCACTCACTGCATGATCTATTAGGAGGCACTTATAAGTAAAAAAAAAAAAATCACCAGAGTAGATGTTGTGCTTTGTGATGCTATCAAAATCATTAACTTCATTAAAATACCATACCCTTGACAGTCATTTGTTTACAAACCTTTGGAAAGACATGGAAATGGATTATAAAAGTTTATTACTACATGCAGAGATGAAGTGACTCTCAAGGTGGTGAAGTTTAAACAGATTATTGAAATTGAAATATGTTATATTTTTGACTGAGCAGAAATCTAATTTTCTTTATTTTTTTAGAATGATTTATTGCTTTCAGAACCATTATTTGTCAGATATTTTGAAAAAACTCAATGATTTTTAACATGTCACTTCAAGGGGAAAATTGTATCATATTTAGGTTAAAAGATTAAATAGAAAGTTTTATTTTAAAAGTTAGCATATGTAAGAATAGGGTGGAAGTGGTTCTTTAGACATGTTTATAGCTATAGATAATTTTATAATTGAAAATAACCTTCCCAAAGATTTAATTGTAAAATTAAATTAACTTGTAAAATTAAGTTACAATTGATCCTCTGAAGTGCCTGGAGAAACAGTTTCAGAAATACTTCCCTTCAAATTTTGATTCAAAAAACCTAAGTTGCTTTCACAAACCACATGCAGTTGAAATAAAAAAAAAAATTCACTAACCTGCCTTAAAAGTTCAAGAAGAATTTGTCAAGTTATCCAAGTGATACAGGTTTAAAACTTGTTTCCTAAAAAAAGACATTAAATGAATTTTGGCTTGGGATTAGGACAAAATTTGTAACAATTCCTGAAATAATCCTAAACCTACTTCTGCCATTTTATACCCTGTATTTATGCAAAGTAGCATTCTCAACACTGAGAAATATAAAATCAAAGTATCATTCAACTCCAAAAAACATTAAAGATGCTCTATATCGTACCATATCAAATATTCCACCAAAATTTGATTCTTTATGTAAAAATAAACAAGCACATTCATCTCATTAGTATGCAAATTTGCTTTTGTCTTCAATAAGTGGTAAAATAATATATGCACCAAAGAATTGTTTTAAATAAATCTCTTTATGATTTATTATCAGTAAATATTTGATTTGTATACCTATTTTATATACCTATATACCTGGGGTAATGTAAAAATTTCTTGGGCAAAAAGGGATTACAAGTAGAAAAAGTTTAAGAAGCCCTGTTCTGTTTGTAATGATTGATTTTGTCCTATAGGATTATGCTCAGCTTTAGGAAATAAGTTATTCTTTAGGGTAAGCCCATATCATTTGCCTTTCCAAGCTCTCCTCTCATTGATAGTGGTACAATCTGCTAAATATTGTGGGATTGTAAGGGTGATTCCTTGGTACATGAACTCATTGAGTCTGTTTGTATCTTTCCAATATTCTTTTCTTTGATAGAGAAGTTCTGAAATTTGGCTTTCACATTCCTGCAACTTTTTCTTTTGGGGTTTCTTTCAGGAGGTGATTTCATGGTTCTCTCTTCATTTTTGCCACTAGTTCTAGTATACTTGGGAATTTTAAATTTATAAGTTCTTGAAATATAGTGAACTTTTTTTATGTCTTTATTTTCAGGAAGTCTGATGATTCTTAAGTGCTCTCTCTCTTCTTTATTTTCAAGATTAGTTGGATATATATATATATATATATATATATATATATATATATATATATATGTATATATATCTTGGGTTTTTTTCTATTTGATAAAGTTTTAAATTTGTTTTAATATTTTTCTTCCATAAAATCATTGATTTCTGTCTCTTCAATTACAATCTGCAAGTTGTCCATTACTTGGTAAAGGTTTACTAGTGTCTATTCTAAGTTACTTAGAATATTTAAACACTTTCAAGAGACTTCATTAAACAGCAACAACAACAACACAGCTTTTGCTTCTTTTTTCCTAAATACTCATAAAATCCTTATGGAAAATTCATTTTTTTCTCTGTTAGATATCAGCCACTATTCTTTCCTTTAATATTGTATTTTTTGCCATTTTTGGATGTATGGTAATTCTTTACAGTGACCAGTATCTTCAGTTTATTGACCTTTCAGTCTTATTTCCTTGGGATAAGGGCTTTATTCCAGGGTTGCTCCCAAAATTGCTTTTGGGCCAGGTGTCCATGTGGTCTCAGAAATGAGCAATAGAAGACTTTTCATATAGAGCTGAGCTGATCAAAATATACATTTAAAAATTTATTTAAAAGACCAGTTGAAAAAGGTGGTTGTTTTAAGTTGAGAAATACCTTCACGCTTTTCTCCACTTCCTTTTTCCTAGGACAGGAAAAAGCAATTTTCTGATAATGATTTTTTTTAAAGTTTAATACTGGTAACTTACAACTAATAGAAAGGTAAGTTGGTCTTTTCACATTATTTTGTATAGAAGTGAGAAACAATCCAGCTAATCCTATGGCTTCTATTTGTTCTAGCTTTTGTGTCAGAACTAGAGTGAGGGATAGAGTAGTGTGTCTAGTTAAGGCAAGAAGAACTGAAGTTGGCATATTTCTGATAAAATAAATTTAGAGTGAAAAAGTCTGTTTATAACTCTCTCATGCCATATTGCTAAGAACATCATCTTTTTTGCTTTTCTTCATGTTTACATGATAAATTTTTATCTTAATGTTGAATTAATGAAGCTATGTTCATTTAATTATACATTCATCCAAATGGCTTTCTGATGAATTCAAGCATCATCAATTGTATGGGCCATTCCACTTCATATTTTATATCTGACACTTTTTAATAATTTTTAATTTTCCAAATTGAAGAGGGCGTCTTGTTTTTCTGAGCTGAGTTAGGGCATCAGCAAGGTAAAAGCTGGGAGCAAAAACTATCACCTCTTTATTTGTTTTGTTTGCCAATTAAAAGGTGTCATTCTCTTGAGCATGAAGTGAAACCCTGCCAGCTAAGCGGTTCATTCCATTTCCTTCCTTGTACTCATTGTACTACATGACTTTTGGACTCCAAAAATGATTTCTCATTTATGTCAAAGCCTTTCTTCCAGGGTGGGAGATATTTAACAATTACTTCCTTCAGACAGATATAGCCAATGCTATAAAATCAACTCCATACAGGATTCATTTCAGAAACCTATGAGAATGGGGCTCTATACAAATGTCTCATCAAGGAGATGAGATGACACTGGATTTTTGAACATTGTGCCAATAGAAAATAGCACGTGGAGGAAAATGTATGATGCCACCTTAGCAATTAACTGTTTGTTTTTTAAGGAACTTCTCTGGCTAAATGTGGAGTGACTCATCACCAGTGGGATCGCCACTTAGTAATGCTTGTTTTTCTCAACAAGATAACATATGAAAAAAAGAAAAATAAAAAGTATCACTCAATCTTGGTCATCCTTCCCTTCTTTCAACTTTAACAATCGTGAAATAGGTCAGAGTGATGGTAAAATTGGAAGACTGATAAATCTTGTAGTGATTGTCAGTAAACCTTAAGTATTTATAATCTTAATGTGAGATATTTGTTCAGTGAGAAAGAGTTTACATATTATTGAAGAAACAATCATATCAAGTTGATGTTGTCATTATAGGGTGAAGCCAAAAGGCAAAAAAATACATTACAGGTAAATGGGAAATGGCTCACAGGTGCTCTTTAGAGAGGCAAATGAAATTAATAGAATTGGCTTTACCCTATGTCCAAAGAAAACAAGAAAAAATATTTTCACAGGATGCCAGGTGATCTCATATTTCTGTGCATAAGATAAGCTTTTGAAAGAAAAAGTGCAATCATGAAGATGGAGTCAGACTTGTGATTTAATTGATGTCGAGAATTTCTGATGAGGAAGCTACCAACATCAGGTGGATTCTGTTTTGAAATGTGTAGTCTTAGCAAACTGCCTGGGCAGATTAGAGATATTAATGGATTCTGCCTGATTACAGCAGCCAATAAATCAAAGAAGAAAACTTTGAATCTGCATGACTTTGAGACTCCCACAATTATTTCTAATTCCTACTTAAGTCAAAGCTCTTTTTTTAAGTTGGCAATATTCCTTTGACTTTAAGGCCAGTTTTTTATCCACTGTACAATGCTACCTTTCTCATACGTGAAGATAATTGTAGTTTATGTTCCAACACCTTATAAAGAATGCATGGGTAGAGAAATTAAATGAAGAACAATCTCTAAATAAAATCAGCATATAATACAATATTTCATGACTTCAAAAAAAAGAGGTGAAGTATGTTGAATATATGGTCCACATCAAGAAAAATTTGGCCAAAGGTTTATAAAGAATAAAGAAATTTCATACCTGCATGTTATGAAATAACTTTGTAAGTGAGACATTGAAAAAATTTGATCATGGAATCATATCATAAAAGAAAGTTTGCTGTATTTTAACAGACAGAAAATGACTAGTTACTAATGTGGGAGTCATTAATGATTCATCTGTCTGTGTACCCTCAAATTCATAGAACAATGTTCAAATAACCCAGAACAAAAGTAAAAATGAGAAGAAATGAGGTATAATTAAATAAGTTCTAACCTCACCTTCAACAGCATGCTATTCAAGATAAAAATGGGAAATAGATAAAAAATAAACAACCATAAAAATTACCATTATTTCCTAAAAAATAATAGTAACAATGAATATAATCTCTAACCAAAAGTACTATAAACTGCCTTAATCAGCATATGCTTCATCTGCTTGCTAAATAGAAGGCCAAGGCACCCTAGAGCTAGAATATTAACTTTTTAATAACACATTATAGGATGGTGGGGATGGTTATTCTTTGTACTTGAAGAAGACCAAAATGACATCTCTATGTTGTGGTCATGATATGACTATGGCTGATAAGATTACTTTGAGCTAAGAAGGCTCTACCATTAAGGTACAAATAGTCTATATGTACATTTGGAGTGGGGAAGTCTCAGTTTTTGTATCTCACATTTCTTTGGAGCTATTGCAATTCTACTTTGCTCTTAGAACACAGTGCCTTCTTTGATGTGGGCATGCCATGCTTGATGGTCCTGTGCCAGTTTCTCTCATGTGTCACAATTGTTCTTCAGAGAGACCTTGAAAGTGTCTTTTTATGACTTATTCTTACCTCCATGTGAGCACTTGTCTTCTGTGAGTTCTCCCTAAAATAATCTTTTAGGCAAATGTTGTGTTTGGCATTGAAACATTGTGGTCAGCCCATTGGAGTTTTACTCTCTTCAGGAGTTTGAATGCTTGACAGCTCAGTTGGAGAAAGGACCTCATCAATCTTTAGAATATTTCTTAAGACAATTCAAATGATAGCAATTCAATTTCCTGATCCTGGTAGACTACCCAGGTTTCACAGGCATACAACAATGAGGTCAGCACAAGAGATCTGTACACTGTCAGGTTGGTAGGCAGCTTTGGAACTTCCCAAACACTGAGCTAGTTCTAACAATGTGTGCATCAATCTCATTTATGTGTATATCCCTGGAAAGTATACTGCCAAGGCAAGTGAACTTATCCACAGCATTCAAAATTCCTCCATTTTCTGTAACCAATGATTTTACATATGGATGGTATAGTGCTGGTTGGTGGAGCATCTCTGTCTTCTTGGTGTAAATTGTCAAGCCATAATTAGCCCAAGCAGCAGACAATTGATCCATCTTTTTGTTGCATCTCAGCCTCAGATGATGCATTGAGTGCATGGCCATTTGAAAATAAAAAGTCATGCACCAATTCTTCCTCAACTTTAGTCTTGGCTTATAGCCTTTTAAAACTAAATAATTCGTTGTCAGTATGGTAGCTGACCTTGATGCCATTTTCATCCTCATTGAAGGCATCCCATAACATACTGAAAACATGCTAAAAAGCATTGGAGCAAGCACATGGCCCTTCTCCATTCTGGGAAGGGTGACTGGGAAAGCACAAGAGCATCATTCATTCAAAGCCTATGCAAGCAAGTCATCATGAAACTAATAGGATGCACACTAACAGCAAAGAATCATGGTGGAAATTGTGACCAATATCATCTCATAAATCAGTGAAAAGGGCAGAGGAAATTTAAGTTGACAGAAAACTTTGTGAGGAAATTCTACTAAGCTATGTCATCAAGACAAAATTTAAGGATGAAACTAGAAAGAATCTGACAGGCATCAAAATGCAAAACACTTGTCTAGATTTCCATAACAACCTAACTTTTCTGTCAATGACACAGAGCACCATGTTTGGAGTCTGACATCATGGTCCCATGAGGAAATGCTCAGGTAAGCTATTCGTGCATAGAGTGTGCCCAAAATCAAGAGATATCTCTGTCTCCTTATTCCAACATGAGTGGAAAAATTATTCATTGTCATTTTTTTCTTGGTTTTCCTAGCCTATGGTCTGGTATGTTTCTAGTTCATTGTAGAGGAGTTAAGGAAAAGAGACACATGCTTCTCTGCTATCTTGTCTGATCTTCAATTAAATCTTTTATTTCTGTGAATTTACATTGCCCATCAATTGTTCAATTTGAATCTTTGGCAAGATTTGCCACTACTCATGCAAATTTTTCTATTCTGACAATTATTTCTGCTATATAGGCTACACATTGTGGCATTCTCATTCTCTCTTAAAATTCTACAAGGTTCTCTGCCTTATGAGTTATTGATAAATTTTTCACTGTTTTATTTGTCTGAAAGCCATATTTCTTCCAGTTATTAGTATCTTCACAGTTGGTTTACCCATTTGTGTTCAAGATCTTTAAGTGAATTTTCTTCCTGGGGTCTCTGGTAATTTCAATGTTTTCCCTTTATTTTTTAAAATATATTTATTTATTTTCAGTTTTCAACATTCACATCTATAAGATTTTTAATTATACATTTTCTCCCCATTTCTCCCCTCCCACAACCTCAAGACAGCATGCTCCCCAACAACCCCTTTCCCTAATTTGCCCTCCCTACTATCACTGTTCTTCTCCCATCCCTCTCCCATATATTTTTCCAGCAGGGCAAGATAGTTTTCTATAACCCATTGCCTACACCACTTATTTCCCAGTTTTATTCAGAAACAATTTTTTAACATTCATTTTTAAATTTTTGAGTTTCACATTCTCTCCCTCCTTCCTTCTTCACTGACTCTTACTAAGGAAGCAAGGAATTTGATATAGATCACACATAGCCATGCAAAAGACTTCAATAGTCACATTGCAAAAGACTAATCACATTTCTCTCTATACTGTCCTGCCCTCCATTTATTCCATTCTCTTCCTTGAATTGTCCCCACAATAGTGTTTGCTCCTGATTATCCCTTCCCCCTACCTTCCTGTAGGGTAAGATTGAAGTCCATATTCAATCATTTCCTCCTTAAGTCAAATCCAATGAGAATAAGGTTCATTCTGTCTCACTCCTCCTTCTTCCTCTGTATTGCAAAAACTCTTTCTTGCCTCTTTATGTGAGATACATTCTAGCTCTCTACTTCTCCATTTTTCTTTCTCCCAGTACATTTCTCTGAACATCTAATTTTATTTTTAGGTATTCTCTCCTCATATTCAGCTTACCCTGCACTTTCTGTATATATGTATGTATATGTGTGTGTGTGTGTGTGTGTGTATATACATATATCTGTGTGTGTATACACACAGAGATATACACACATATATGCATATATGTATATGTACATATATACATAGACATATATGTACACATGTAATATACAAATATACACACACACACATATATATAAGGTCTCAAGAGTTACAGATATGATCTTTCTCTGTAGGAAACTTTACTTTAGTTCAACTTTAATGAGTTCCTTATGGATTCTCTTTCCCATTTACATTTTCATTTTTCTCTTGATTTGTGTATTTGAAAGACAAATTTCCTGTTCAGCTCTGGTCTTTTCAACAAGAATGCTTAGAAATCCTCTATTCCACTAAAGTTCCATTTTTGCCCTGAAGTTATATAGTCAGTTTTACTAAGTAGGTGATTCTTGGTTTTAATCCTAGCTCCTTTGACCTCTGGAGTATCATATTCCAAGCCCTCTGATCACTTAGTGTAGAAGCTACTAAATCCTTTGTTATTTTGATTGTGTTTCCATAATGCTTGAATTGTTTCTTCCCACTTGTAAGATTTTCTCCTTGTCCTGGTAACTGGAATTTGGCTACAATATTCCTGAAAGTTTTCCCTTTGGGATCTCTTTCAGAAGGTGATCAGTGGATTCTTTCAATTTCTATTTTACCCTCTGGTTCTAGACTACCCTGCCAGTTTTCCATGATAATTTCTTGAAAGTTGATGTCTTGGGGGTAGAGGTAAGATGGCAGAGTAAAAGCACAAACTTGCTAGTGCTCACCCCACAAATCCAGCTAATGTTTCTAAAAAAATAACTCTAAACAAATTCTGGAGCTGTAGAACACACAGAATGATGGAGTGAAGCAAATTGCCAGCCCAAGAGACCCTGAAGTTTGCCGGGAAGTGTCAAATGTGTCGTGCTGGGAGCAGAGCCCAGTCCAGTTTAGAACACACCAGCTCAGATGGAACCTGAGCAGGTCTTTGGGGGATTGAATCTGGGGTACCTGTGTGAGTTTCCAGATTTCACAACCCCAAAATGCCAAAGACAAATTGAAAGGTCAGTAAAAAAAACCAGTGGGACCTGTGGAGAGAGAAGAGTGGTCAGGACCCAGCCCCAGGGTATTAGAGGGTGTGGAGGAGCTGGCTGAGTAGAAACTCACCACAGCAGCAGGGGCAGGGGCAGTGGCAGAGGAAGTAGAAGCCATGGTTTCTGGGGGTCTAGGCCCACAAATTTTGGGGGAATCAAGCAACTGACAGTACACCCCCAAACTCACAGAATGCAGAGAACTACCTTGACAAAGAGCTCAAAAGTCAACTAAAAAGCTGGGAAAATGAGCAAAAGCCAGAGAAAGAATCAGACTATAGAATCTTACTTTGGTGATAAAGTATACAAACAGAGAACAACAAAGTCAAAGCTCCTACATATGAAGCCTCCAAGAAAAATATTAATTGGTTTCAGGTCATGGAAGAATTCAAAAAAGATTTTGAAAATCAAATATGAGGAGTAGAGCAAAAATTGGGAAGAGAAATGAAAGTGATGCAAGAAAATCATGAAAAACAAGTCAAGTCAACAGCTTGCTAAAGGAGACCCAAAAAAGTACTGAAGAAAATAACACTTAAAAAAAATAGACTAACCCAAATGGATTATGAAAAAGAGGGCCAAAAACTCACTAAAGAAAATAATTCTTTCAAAGTTAGAGTGGAGCAAATAGAAGCTAGTGACTTTATGAAAAACCAAGAAATTACAAAACAAAACCAAAGAAATGAAAAAATAGCAGGCAATGTGAAATATTTCACTGGAAAAGGACTGACCTAGGAAATAGATCTGGAAGAGACATATTAAAAATTATTAAACTACCTGAAATTCATGATCAACAAAAGAACCTAGATAATCATCTGTCAAGAAATTATCAAGGAAAACTGCCCTGATTTGTAGAATCAGAGGATAAAATAGATGTTGAATGAATCCAACAATTACTTCCTGAAAGAGATCCCAAAAGGAAAACTACTAGGAATATTGTAGCCAAATTTCAGAGCTCCCAGGTCAAGGAGAGAATATTTCAAGCAGGCAGAAATAAACAATATGAGTATTACGGAAATACAATCAGGATAACACAAGATCTAGCAACTCTACATTAAGGATCAGAGGGCTTGGAATATGATGTTCTGGAGGTGAAAGAAGCTGGATTACAACCAAGAATCAACTACCCAGCAAAACTGAGTATAATACTTCAGGGGAAAAAAATGATCATTCAATTAAATAGAGGACCTTCAAGTATTCTTGTTGAAGTGAGCAGAGCTGAATATAAAATTTGACTTTCAAACACAAGAATCAAGAGAAGCATGTAAAAGTAAATAGGAAAGGGAAACCATGAGAGACTTACTAAAGTAGAATTGTTTATATCCCTGCATGAAGAGATAATGTTTTTAACTCTTCACACATTTCTCAGTATTAGGGTAGTTGGAGGGACTGTATACATATAGGAAATAGGTATAGGGGAAGTTGAACATGAAGGGATGATATCTAAAACAATACAATTAAGGTGTGAGAGTAGAACATATTGGGAGGAGAAAGGGAGAAATAGAATGGGATAAGTTATCTTTCCTGGATTTATTTTCCAGATCAATTGTTTTTCCATCGAGATATTTCATTGTCTTCTCTTTTTTCACTCTTTTGGTTTTGTTTTATAATTTCATGATTTCTCAAAAAGTCAATAGCTTCTATTTTTTTTCTTTCTTTGGTTGGACTGGAGGTATTTCTTTTATTTTTATTTTTTTAATATAAATTTATTTATTTAACTATTTACATTCATTTTCACAAATTTTTGCATTCCAAAATTTTCTCCCCATTTGTCCCCTCCTCCCACCCCAGTACCCTGAGCATTCTAATTTCCCCTATCACCAATCTGCCCTCTCTTCTATCATCCCTCCCTTCTCTTGTCCCCATCTTCTCTTT
>JAQQSK010000258.1:0-17983 GCA_028658325.1 Potorous gilbertii
AAAAAAAAAACCCAAAACAACCCCCAAAACAACCCAGCCATGAGTGTTCAGACAAGGGTAGTTTTTTGCCTTAGCGTATTTTCTTCATTTTCTATGTCATAGATACCATCACAATCCTTTTGAATCTGATTTCTTTTTTAAAAAAGGCAATAGTTACTATACTCAATATGAGGGACGCCACATATGGGAATTTTAAATATTTTTTTATTATTTCTTGCCTTTTTATTTGTTTTTCAGATTGGACACAGGTTAATCTACATGTTGCAGCATAACACTGTTTTTCCATCTTATTACACACTGGAAGCAGACCTAAGTGACCCAAATGCAGGAATATTTCTATATGTTCATCATCAAATCCAATTCAAAGTTTCCTAGAACTATACAATTATAAGTTACAATTAATTTTAGAGGTCATCTAATGCATGGGTTTTTAATTGTAGTTGATGGGTCATGAATTCCTTTGGCAGTCCTTGAACCCCTTTGAAGTTTATAAAATACGGTATAAAGAATCAAGAATAAAGCACATATAGAGAATATATGCTTAGTGTATATGTATATAATATATAGAACTATAAAGCAAACCAATTATTTTGAAATATAGTTACCTATGTATCTATTATCTTTATATCCCATCTTACAAATTCAATGGATCTTAGTTAAGATCCTCTGACCTGTTGAATTCTGTCATTTTACATGTAAGAAAAATAGAAACCTGGAAGAGTTGATTCACTTTTCCAAGGTCACACAATTAATGATAAAAAACTAAAATGCTATCATTTAATGTTATTATTTAATCATATTTGAATAGAATTTACCAATTGGAAATCAAACTTAAAAATGCTAGTGATTTGTTTTTCTGTTGGTGTATTTCATGTCTTTTGTCCGTTTACAGAATAAACCCCTGTCCTCTCATGTAACAAACAACGAAATTCAAAGTAATGAGTTACATTTCTTCTCCCTTACCTCTGAATCAACACATACAATCAAACGTATGCAGTATGTGCCAGAAAAATATCAAATCAGAGAGAATGACTCCCATGAAGAATAAATGACAATTTTCGGAGGAAAGATGATGGGAACTTTAAAATATTTTATCATTTGGTGCACTTTTCCGTTCCCTGGAAATAACGCAGCAACAACACAAATGCTCCTTGGCTACACTTCGGAGCAGAGTACAGATTCCTGAGCTGCAAAACAGAATCCCGAGCAGAACAAAGAGATTTGCATTCTAAGTGATGCAAAGCAGCCAACAGTGTTTTAATGTTCTGTTTGGTCCATGATGTCTTCATCAGGCAGTCAAAGGAAGTGTCTGTGGCAGCAGCAGGTCCCCAGGAGCCTGTCAAATTCCGTTTCCATGGTATTCCTTCAGGCAGCACCATAGGCAGACAGTGCTGAAACGGGCCCCTGCAACCTGTTTTGAACAGTGTCTCTGATGTAAGGCCCCAGAGCGGGCATCAAGCTAGCAACAAGCACCAAGAAAATAACAATTTTGCTTTTCACAGGTGTCAGAACTGCAAACAAAGGGCTGTTTATAAAAGATGCAACACCCCCTTTTTGTCAGCTTTAATGGTTTAAAGTCAGGCAACTCGTTGTCAAGTTAAGAAAGCATTTTGGAAGGGACTAAGGCTTCTGTAGGGAAATACTTCCCAAAGCTTTATAATTGTTTCTTTTTTGATTGTCTGAAATGCACTCATTAATGTCTGGTCTGGTTGGCCTCTTCTAATTCTTAAAGTAAAGAATACCAACCAGTTTTTAATTATTTCATTATTCCGAAAAGACTCTGAGAAAGGAAGGTTCTTTGAAACAAACATGTATCATTTGCTCCCCCAGCCCTTTTCCTATAGTTAACTGAATTGTTTGTTATTTGGTGTGACTTAAGCTCAATTTCCTTCTCTGTAAATTCTAAAAATTCTGAAGCACAGAATCAAATTTAAATGAGAAAATTTGAGATTTACAAGAAAAAAGTATGTCATTTGGAAAGGATGTTCGACTCCTTGTGGCAGAATGAGACCAATGGTATTACGGTAAACTTCCATTTACTCCCAAAACCTTTAATTTAATATTCTGACTAATTGAGCTAACAAAGGTGCTAAATAGAATTAATTCAACAAGATAAATTTAGTGATAAATTAGGGTGGACAATTTTGATCTTTGATTCAAAAGAACTGTCAAGGGCTTTGCTAAGAACATTAATATAATTGTATGATACTGTGGGGGGAAAATTGATTCCATGAGTTTTCTGGTTTGATTGGGTTCTGAGAAAATGGCATATTTTTACTGTCTGCTAATTTATATGTACAGATATGGGCTTTGTAAGTATCCTTAAGGCATTTTCTCTCTATACGTATGCTTTGTCTCTCAGACTAGATTGCAAGATCTTTGGATAGTATAATAACAAGGTTGATTCCAAAAGGAAGACAGAGAATCTTCAAGGCATGGAATTATCCCAAGGGAAGCTAGGTAGAATCTGCAGTGGAGAGACATTAGTTATTGATCTAAGAACTTCCTCCCTACATTGGTGTGTAGGGAGCAATATAACCTGGCTCCCTCACCTTCCTCTTTACATTCTTTGGTGTGGCAGCTTAAAAATGGTTGAGAGAACTCTGTATTTGGAACCAGAAGAACTGGGTTTGAATTCTGGCTCTGATGTCCATGAATTATGTGAACTTGGGCAAAGAATTTTTTTACTGGCCCCATTTTCTTCTAAATAAAATGAAAGAATTGGACTACATGATTTATGAGGTCCCTTGACTTAATCAACCTTAATTTTATTTACCAACATGATAACTCCTGAAAACTGGCCTTCACAGAGGGGCTTACTTTTCCTCTCTGTTATATCTATTGACATCATTTAGTACAGTATCCAAAATTATTCAATAACATTGTTGCCTCACTGTTCTCTTCTTTGACTCAAAAATACTATAATAATATAATAGCTAGCACTGATAGGACATTAAAGTTTGCAAAGCACTTTATGTATGTTAACTATTTAGTCCTCATAACAAATCTGTGAGGTGGTTGCTACTTATTATTGTACCATTTTTGTAGATGAGGAAACTGACAGGCTAAGTGATTTGCCCAGAGATACATTGCTTGATTGTATCTATGGCAGGATTCCAACTGAGGTCTTCCTATCTCCAAGTTCTGTGACTTCTCCATTGCTTTGGAACTCTTTTCATATTAATCCGAGGCTCCAGGTCTTGGGCAGATAGGATAAGCAGATAGGACACAATGAGGTTATTGGACCAAGATAAGGAGATGGTGGGCTTCCATTACAGTCTGTGAGCACTTAAAGGGGAATTATTATGCAAGAGATTCTCAAGGACAGGTAGAGGTAGAAATGGATATGAAGTGGAAAGTAAAGAAACTTTTATGGCAAGGATGGCAAGGTATAATTCCTTTAAAAATTCAATTTAATTGTATGATGTTAAAATTATCTGAGCACTGACCACTGCTGATGATCTGCCAGATAAATGTCTTGATATTTTGAAGAAACTATTTGAAAAAGATAGATAAAATGATCCACAATTTTTTCAATGTGGATGAAACAGGTTTATTCTGGGAAAAGCATGCCCCCTAAAACTTACATTTCTAAGAAAGTAAAAACACCTTTGATTAAATATGTCTAATGCTCACCTAACCTTTTTGTTGGGAGTGTATACAGAAGAGATTTTAATTAGTATCAGTTCTTCTTCATTGGTCTTGAAATCTCCATGCTCTGAAAGACCAGAACCACCAAACACTATTAATCAATCAATGAACAACATTTATTAGGTGCCTACTATGTGCCAGGCACTATATTAAGCATGGGAATACAAAAAGAGGCCCTCCAGCTTGCAGTCTAAGAGAATTCTTTGTCAGTCAAATAAGGAAGCACGGGCGATTCAGGCTGTTCTTGAAGACTGGTTTTCAATGTCATTTTAACCCAGTTGTTCAAAAATATTGTAAGGCAATATAATGCCCTAAGTCATTCGGTTACACTTGCTTTTATTGTATGAGAAGGTAAAAGTCTTTTTATCCCCCACCAAGCACAATATCTTTATTGCAGTCTATTAACCAAAAGAACCAGTATGGCAATTAAAGCCTATGAAAAATTTTTGAATAAACAATTGCTAAAACTATGAGTAACAAATACATTTTCCTTAAGTGGCTTCTCGAAAAATTGTAACATCAAAGAAGCAATAAAATTTTTTCACTATACTTGGCAACAAATACCTGCAAGCAACGTTCAGTATAGCTGTGTTTTGCCAAATTGTACTAATAGTAATTTTGAAGGTTTTTCCTTTCAAAAGCAAACTGTGATAGAAGAGATAACAAATATTGGAAGGAAGCTTGGTTTTGATGAATTAAAAAATGATGATGCTTGGGCATGGTTCTGTTTGCTTCAGAACAAATAGATGACCTTCATTTACATTGGCAACAAGAGTTTGAAGAAATCAGCAATGATGCTGAAGGAGCAGATGATGTGCAAATGAAGTTCATTCTTAAAGAATTTGAAGATATTTTTTGAGCCATAGAAGTCATGAAGTAGATACACACACACACATGCACACATATGCACACACATACACAGAGACATGCTGACCCTAATGTCAATTGAAGTATGCAGATTTCTAAAGAGGGGATAAAGTTCTTTGCACCTACCAATTTGCACTACCATACCAATGTATGAAGAGTTAAATAAAGACAGTTAAGTCTATGCCACCAAAATATTTTAAGTGACAATCATGATCTTTTCATCATATACTGTTATCATAGGCTTATCTTTAGGTATGGTATTTAAGAATTTGAAATTTTTAAAAATTCTGCCTTCTACAACTATTCCATTGCTTTTAATAGACAAATTTGAAATACATTTTCTTATCCCTTGCTATTTTATTATATTAGTAAATGGAAAACTTACTTTAAACATTTTATTTTATATTTACATTGGGTCAGGACCAATTGCCTTATTTTACATAGAATTATAATGTCAAATAGTGTAAATTTGAAAAATGCAACTATTTCACAGGTTGCAATATTTGCAGTAATTGGGACTTATCTGAAGTAAATACTACAGTATCTATAATAACTTTTATAACAGTGTCCCAGGATACCTTCACACTATTAAAAATGATTATGACCCTCCCCCAAGATCTTTTATTTAAGTGTGTTATAACTACCAAAATTTACTCAATTTGGAATAAAAATTTCTTAATAGAATTATGAAAGTAGTTTTGATCTTGTGCACCCACTGAAAACTGATCTAGGGAATCTCTGAGAATCCCAGACTACACTTTTAAGAACCGCTGCTTTGTATTGATCTTTGGGTTTATTTAACATTCTCATAGGTTATTCCAGATTGAATGCTATTCGTTAGCATTCTCCTATGTTAGCATACTCCTAATTTTTTCATCTATGCTTCATAAACTCTTTAAGAGGCCAGAGTATGTCATATTTATCTTTGTATCACTCTAGCACTTAGCTCATAGTATACCCTTAATTTATATTTCTAAACTGAATCATCAACATTTCTTCCTCTCCCCACTTCTCCTTCTCTCTCCTTCTCCCTATCTGTCTTTCCCCCTCCCTCTTCTTTCTCTGATTATCTCTCCACTCCTCCCCATCCCCAAACCATATTCCTTTAGGCTCCATCCTCTCTTTCATCAATCAGTTAATTGTACTACCATTGCTTCTGCATCAAATACATGCCCATTATTTAGGTTCACTCTCTGTACTTTTACCTTTTTCTCCTCATTTCCCCACCACACATTAATGATATAGAAGGACAACTCCTAGTCTCTTCTGCTTGCTTTTATGAATCCTTGCCTGCAACTCTCATTTCTTCCTTTGAGTGCCTCATTTCTTCCTTTCTCACTCCAGAGGATACAATCATGTGCCAGCTAGGATTGTAGAGGAGAACCCTGAAATTACTGTTCCAGTAGGGCTATTCCCAATTTGAATACAGAATTATTGCATCCTCACTGGCTTTCCCCATTAGAAGTCATTTAGGAATGTCTTTTAAAGGACATGCAAAGGGGTGTAGTTATGCACCTGGACAGTCATCCCCTAAAGACATCCAAAAATTGGGTGGCATGCTGGGGTCACACCCATAGCAACTGTGACTAAAAAATCCTGCTATCTGTTAGCAAAATCATAGTTTTCACTTAGTAATTTGGAGTTTTTAAATAAAGTAACGTCAGCAAGTGAGTAGTTTCTGGATAATGTGAGAATCAAAGGGCAGAAATCCTCTTGTATTTTTTTCAGAGTGATCCTACAATGCTAGCAGATAATAGAACTGTTATCATTTTACTTTAACAGATCATTAAAAAAATTAATTAAGATCAGACCTCCAGGAGCCATCAAATTTCTATTTCTGGTTCAGAGCTTTTAAATGTCTAAGAATAGCAGACCAACTTTTCTTTTTCTCATTCTCTCTTTTTCTATCTGTCTGCTTATCTCTCAGAGCTGATCCTAGTGAAGGGTTCTCCTTTCTTCTGTTTTGTTGATTTTGATGGTTGTTCTGTCTACACAAGTGCTCTTGGAACTTCATGGAGCTTGCATCTTTCTGCCAGTATATGTTATCATTTGTAGGGTTACATGATTCAGTAAAGGCCTTATTAAGACTTGTGGAGTGTGGGGTTGATGCTGATTATAGTTAGTACTGGAAAAAGTGTTGTTATGGAATCTTAGTTATGGAAACTGCTCATAGTATGACTTTAAAAAATGAATTCTAGGCCTTTGCCCTTTATATATTATTATATGTTAATATAATATATTAACATATGATATAACAATAATATATCACATTAATATATAATATAATTATATTAATATATAATATATTAATATATATTATATATAGATATGTATATCTGTTTAGAAATATTTTTCAGCAGAACTTTAAGTAGCATAGATTATTTTAAAAAAACTTACACATCTTATCAGTTTCTGCCCTTTTGTCTATATGGTTAGAACTGCCTCACTTCTTTTTGATACAATATGAATAAAAAGATTTAACAATAAAGCATTTTCTATTCTGTCTCTCTTTTTATATATGCCTCTATATCTATGTATCCCCTTATATGTCTCTCTTTCTTTCTATGTATATATCCTCTCTATATCCATCTATGTCTATATCTGTATATCCTTTAGATTATTGAACACTTTAATTATAGAACACTTTTGCTTTTTTATTTGAAATTTAAAATTATGTCTATGTGTAAATACTTAGGCTGTAGAACCCAAGTCGCAGCTCTCATTACATTTTACTTAGCTCCATACTGCTTAGGAAATTATCCCTTTCCCTAACAATGTCTCACTGAAACTAAAAACTTCCCATTTCAGAAACTGAGCCCATCACTTTCCAATAGAAACAGACCCTCTTTCCCACTTTCCACATTGCCGCAAAGGGTACCAATTTCTTCCAACCCCCTTCCCCTCCAAACAGATCCACATGTATATACTACACCTCAAACTAAACCATGAAGTTGTTTTTGTCTCCTCTCTTCCCTGAATCTCCAAATCTAAGCTATCACCATGCCCTTATCATTTTTTCCTTTGTATTTTCTACTACCTGTATTAGAATAATAGCATTTAGATCTAAAAGGGAACTTAGGCATCATCTAACGGTCATATCAAACTCAAGCAGAAACAGGGTCATTAAAGCTCTTATATATTTTTTCTGTGGGGCACATATTATCATGGAAAATCACATATTAACATTATCTATGTCATGTCATATTTTTATTTTGTTAAATATTTCTCAGTTATATTTTAATATGACTCTTTCTGCTCTCAAAAGTATTGGACTGTATGTTGGTCAACTTGGATCCAACCCAACTATGTTGTCTTACAGATGACAGAATTGAAGTTAGAGATGTGAAGTGAGTTGAGTCACACAGAGAGTAAGTTTAGAGTCCAAATTTCAATCCATGTTCCTTGTACTCTAAATCCAAAGTTTTGATTCAGCAAATGACCATCTTTAGTTTGATCACAATTTTCCTGTTTTCTATAATCTTTTAAGGACCTTTGACAGCGACTCATCAATTATGTCTGCTCTTTTCCCCACAGTAAACTTATTATGTAGTTTCTATTATTATGTAGGCCTGATTATTTGAACTCATTAAAAGCAGCTATGACTATATTCACTTTTCTGGGGTAATTTATTTTTGTTTGTAAACTTATATATCTACCTTACCTTTAGGAACATCATATATCCTCTCTACTTCTTTATAATTGTTATTCAATTGGTTTCATTCATATCTGGTTCTTTTAGGATTTTCTTGGTAAAAATATTGGAATAGTTTGCCATTTCCTTCTCCATCTCATTTTACAGATGAAGAAACTGAGACAAATAGGGTTAAATGACTTGTCTAGGGTCACACAGCTAGAGTCTTCCCAGTACCAGGCCTGGTGCTCTATCTACTGCTCCATCTAGTTGCCTTGTCCTTTATAATGATAGATGCAAAATCTTATGTGGTCTTGGCTGTCAAAGAACAATATATACATTATCAACAACATTGTAAAATGGACAGCTCTGAAAGACTTTGAAAGACTTAAGAATTCTTATCAACCCTATGACTGAGATTCAAGGAGACCAATAAAATAGGCAGGTAACAATGCCTGACAGGTAATGGACTCAATATGCAGAATGAAGCATACATTTTTGAAATGACCAATGTTGAATTGTTTTACCTGGCTATGCATATTTGTTGTAAAGGTTTCATTTTTTAAATTCTTTCTCAATTTTGGAGAAGCATGAATTTAGAGGGAGAGAAAATGAATACTTGTTAATTGAAAATTGAAAACTCAATTTTCAATACAGCTTTTTAAGAAATGTTCTAACTATCTTATTTATCCTAGGTTTCAGTTCCTTTTGGGGAATTTCTGTTCCGTTCTTTCAGTCTGATGATATAGAATCATGGAATATAATAGTCCTCAAAGATTTAAAGGTACATCTTAATTAAATGATTATGGGAAGATGAACAGGGTTCATGGGTAGACTGTAGCATATTACCGACAAAGAACCTCCCAGGAAAAGCATAAAATAAAAGAGAGCCAAGAACTAGCTGACCAGAAAAAGAAGTGGGCCAGTCATACAGTTAGAGAGTATGGGAAGATTAATGGATGGTCTGTGTGCTTCACTGATATTTATTCAATGTCAAGAGATCCAGCAGAAGGCCTTCAGCATGTTAGATCAAACCCCTGTGGATGATATATGGAAGGACATATAGAAGAACAAAACAGGATGAGAAGGCATGGTGTACTGATATGGATGAGATATCATAATAAAGTTTACCTTTTCTAACTTGAGGAAGATTCCTCTTGGCAAGAAAGATTTAAAAAAAATAGGAGTAAAATAAAGGTCAAGAAATTCTCCTCCCCATCACCTATTATCATTTCATCCTCTGTAGGAATGACCCTATCCCTCTTTTGATTTTTTCTTTTCTCTGATACATTTATCTCAGTCCATAACCTTTTGTTATTCTTAGCACTCTTCACCAGCCTAATCTTATTCTGAGTTTTAATACTCTTGATTTGAATCCTTTGTTCCCCTTGCTAGTTCCTCATACTGTGTGCATTTGTGTGTAGACATTTGATTTTATTGCTTGGTCTTTTTTTTTGGAAGAGGACTATATTTTTCTGTGTGAATTTCTGGCCATCTCTCTTGCTATCTTTTCCCCCCTTGTACTGTAGCTATGCACCATGGTATTTAATTTGATAGATTCACATAGGTAGTTTTCTCTTTCCTTTTTTTTTCAGTATAAACCTCCTTTGTTTAGATTCGTGAAGCTCCAAGAAAGTGCTTTCTTCTCAGCCATTGTTACATAAACTCTATCTTCAAAGGTAAGCCAATGGGAGTTTGTGTGTGTGTGTGTGTGTGTGTGTGTGTGTGTGTGTGTGTGTGTGTGTGTGCATGGATAGATAATAGAATCTACCATAATTTACAGTCCACTGAGTATGTGTGTATATGTATGTGTACAAAGATATGTATAAATATGTGTATATGTACACACAACACTTCTCCCATTCCTGTACTCTCTTCTCCTTTTACTCTCTATTGCCCTCTGCCATTCTACTGTGGCACATACTCTTATTTGCCATATCACAAGCAGGAAATGGTACCAAGCTGTTGCTCTGATGAGAGTGCAAGTGCATGAAACACATTTCTTGTATTCTTAGCTTCCATATGTATTAATGTTCTTGGTACAGTCAAGATGCATATAGGGAAAAATTCTGTTGTTTGAGGTAGGGGATGGAAAGAAGGAAGCTGAGTAAAGATAGAAATAGCAACAATTACAGTAACACCACCTCTAGCAGCAGGAGTGGAAATGTTAGTCTGCCATTTCTGAATGCGTTTGAGCATATGGACAGCTTGGGAGTGTTGTCATCAGCCCAGAATGGAGTGAGCCACAGTATCCTGGCATCCTCATTGTTTTATCTCTTTTAGCTACAGTGTATCGATGTGATAGCATACCTGGAACTGTCCAAGGTAGTCTAGGGATCATGGTGTTTTACAGTTATCTCTAAGGCTAGGTACATACTGTGGAAGATAACGACTGACAAGGGGAGTAAACCTATCCTTATCTCTTTTTTCTCTTCATTAATTATTCCTATTAAGCAATAATGGATAATATTTTGTGGTGCTTTACAATTTACATAGTGTTATCTTTCCAATATCTCTATGTTGGTTTTATATAATTGGCCATTCTTTTCTTTTACTTATCCAAATAAGTTACATTTAAGTAATTTATAAGCCAAGTTAACTAATAATTATATTGATGAATAGTGATCAATAATTATATTAGCTAATAATACTAAAATAAACTGATTAATGACATTTTACAGATAATTAGGTGTACCAAGTGCATCTGCATAGTAAATTATGATAGTTTTTAATCATAGTTTGACCTTGAAGATTGCTAACTTATATGGAGTGGCATAAAAGATTCATGTGATCAGAAAGGGCCAGGTATACACACACACACACACACACACACACACACACACACAAATACATGTACGTATACAGATACATAGTAAGAATGAAACAATAAAAAGGCAGCTCTTGTACTCACAACATATTTTAAAAATCAAGTCTTAAAAGAAGATCTTTAGAATATTGCACAGACACTTTAGGAAGAATTCACCGAAAGAAATGGACAATAGTTACATGGAATAAAAAAGCATAAATGGGTTGTAATCAGCCTTGAAGAGAGTGCTTAAGACAATAAGACCAACTCCACTGAACTATATACATAATTTTACATATCAAAAGATATATCATTTCATTTTGTGTATTTCCTCCACTGACATTGATTATAGCCTTCTAGTCCTCACTAGACATGGCACTTAGAGGCCATGTGGTCCATTCACTTCATTCTATAGCTGAGGAAACTGAGGCTCATACAGGTTAAGTGACTTGCCCATGGTAACACAGCTAGTAAGTGTCAGCATCAGGTTTTGAATTCAGGTCTTTCAGACTTCCAGTCCAACATTTTTTTCAGTTACACGGTCTCCATGAATTTCTGTGGTTCAAAATGTCTCCAGCTTTTTTGGAAACAAAGCTTTAAAATGTTGGTCTATTTGGTTCTCACAAGATAGACATATCATCCACTACTGGAACTGTAATGCAAAACTTTTTCAGCTTTGTATTTTCTGCCATAGTTTTCAAGCTATTAGCTTAATTTTTGAGAATTCAGGATTACCACTCTGCTTTCATAAGGAACTGCAATTGGACTATTGTGGGCATATACATACATACATGTATATACACAAATACACATAAGCATATGGAAACATATACACACATATAGTACTAGGTATTTTTATAGTGGAGAGAGTGCTGGATTTGGGTCCAGAAAGACCTGGATTCAAATTTTGCCTCTGATATTTACCAGCCATATTACCAATGGCAAATAACAACTTCTCTGAGCCTTAGGCCACCCTCTTATCTACTAAATGAGAGACAATTGGTAGCTGCTTACAAAGTGGTAAGTTGGTAGTTGCTTACAAAGAGAGAGTTCCTGTGTAAAGGAAATCACAAATCCTTGACCTATTTTTGTATCTCCAAATACATGTATATATAATATAATATAATTATGTATAATATAATTATTAATAATATATACAGGTATGTATTAAATATATCTGTAATATTTTTGATATATCTATGCATCTACATATATCTTTGAAAGGTAGAGATGTGTCTATAATTTGTAGATGAATGACTCAATAATTGAAATAACACAAAGATACATGGACTGAATGTGGAAATGTTGTTGTTATATAGAAGTTTTTCATTTACTGAAAATCAGCATGAGAAAATTTCAATAAAAGAGGAAATCAGTATAATTTATTTTCTTCCCCTAGAAATAGATATTACGTCTATGTTGCTTAACTTTTTTGGGGGAGGGATAAAAATATTACCTTTAAATGTGTGTGTATACACATGCACATATACATACATATGTATATACACACATATATGTATGTGTGTATACCTATGTAGATGTCTACACACATATACATACACATACATACATATATGTGTGTGTTTATATATACACACACGTTTCAGATTTAAAAGGTCCCTGTTCTCCAACATTCACACTCTTTGTTCATTATCTTGTGCTAGACACTCTAGCACCTGATTACATGTTATCACCTTCAGTAGGACAGCTGTGTCATTGTTAAAGGGTGTTAATCTTTCAGTATCTTCTCTAACACTTCACTGACAGCTAAAGTCAGGGTGGCCCCACTCATTCTAACTTTTGTGAACCTGACTTGCCAAAATTCCTTTTTGGCTTCATATTCATTTCTTAAATATGCTTCCTTCCGGAGTCTGTGTGGCTACTTAGCAATATTGAATGGCCCTCCATCTCCCTAGAGTAGCTGCCATTTGAGCCCATTCAAGCCCACTGAAAGTTACAGCTTCTACTGGTTTCGTTGTACCCCTCAGCATAATGGGAACAGTCTATACCTTTGATCCATCACAAATGCGTATAACACATAGTAATTCAATGAACTTACTCACAGCAGAGGTATTTGTGGAGTGGAACTTGAATTCTTCATATTATTTAGTGAATTTGGTGAACTGAATTAAATGATGGTAGAAAACAAATTTTTAAAAAATTATTCCTGGCTAATCTTTTTTTTTTCTGCATCTAATACTAAAACACTTATTGAGAGAAGAGAAATTTAACCAGTTTGTGGAGGGTTTGTTCATTTAGATCTAGAAGGTGCTTTAGAAAAATCCTACTCATTTCATAGATGAGGAAATTAAAGTCCAGATAGGAAACTGAGGTCACAAATCACACAGGTCATAAATACTGGAACCAAAATCCCAAGTCTTTTACATGTATAGAAATAGATATATACAAACAACATACATATAAACATACACACAACTATACGGACTATTTGATATATATATATAGTGTATATATACATATATATATATAATACAATATACATATATGTATGCTTTCCAAATCCAGTCCTCATTCTCATATATATCTATATTTGTATGTGTGCATATATGTATGTATGTATGTGCATGTGTGTGAGTGTGTGCATATCCTAGAAAAGTTCTACCACAATGACACACAGAGCAAACACTGAATAACTGTTGAATGCATGGATACATTAAAAGATATATACATACATATACACATATGCATACATATTTATGTATATTATGTATATATCTATATGTGTTCTTTCATCCATCCATATTATCCATTATGCACATGGACATGGACATGCATGCGTGTGTGTGTGTGTGTGTGTGTGTGTATATATGTATATATACATACATATTCTTTCATCTATGTATTCAAC
This sequence comes from Potorous gilbertii, assembly GCA_028658325.1. Classification (NCBI taxonomy): domain Eukaryota; kingdom Metazoa; phylum Chordata; class Mammalia; order Diprotodontia; family Potoroidae; genus Potorous; species Potorous gilbertii. The sequence continues at coordinate 13,825 of JAQQSK010000258.1, forward strand.
ATCTAGTTATTCAGCGTCTATCTGCTATGTATATGTCATTGTTAGGACTTTTGTAGGCACTGTGAAGGTAACAAAGGCAAGGTCTTGGACTTTAAGGGGAGATGGCAATATACAAATACTTAAAGTCAAGAGAGTAGGTGACAATTATATGTGTGGAGTAAACTAAATGATATGGGAGTTCAGAGGAGAGCTGGATTACTTCTGATTGATGATAAGGGAAAGCAAGATGGTCAAGATTTAGGCTATACTTTGAAGGTTAAGTTGCATATCAATAGTCAGAGATTGGAAGGAGAATATTTCAGGCAGAAGGAATACCATAAACAAATGAAATGTATAATGTATGTTTTGGGAACTGGGAAATAGTTCAGCATGTTTTAAGCATATCATTTCTGTAGGGGAGTACTGAGTTATAGAGCTATAAATCAAGTAGGAGAGAGTCAGATTGTTTGGAATCTTAAATATAGACTAAGGACTTTGCACTTAATTTGTTTGGCAATAGGGAGCCATTCAAAGATTTTCTTTATCAGAGGAAGAACACCTGGTAATAGTGAGCAGAATGGATTGTAAAGCAAGGAGACTGATGGCAGGGAGACCATTTAGAAGGACAGAGTGATAATAAAGGTGAGAGGAAGGTGCTTGACTAAGGCAAAGACAGTGGAGATAGAAACAAGATGGTGGAGGAGATGTAACTTACACATATAAAACAGTTCGCGAACAGTATAGTGTTATGTAAAGTAGCACCATACAATGATACAATAAAGTGCCAATTTGTACAGTTCAATGAGAAAAAAACTATATTATATAGGAAGGTGCTAGCTAATTAAGTGATAGAAACATAAGTGCAAATGGAGTTAGAGAAAGGGTAGATCTGTTTGAGCTGGAGTCATCAGAGAATAACTGTAAGGGCAAGCAAAGAAGGATCTTTTGCTGCTTTTGTTTTAGTATAATGAAGAAGCATAATGCCTCTGTTTGTTCCAGAATCCATGACCATTTAGATTGTAAGGTCAAGGATCCTGTAAGGGTGGAGTGTGATGGCGAGCAAAATAAGATCTTTTACTGTTGATTGAATCTTGCCTTTCTCAATCAAGAGTCATTTCTGGGAGTAAAGTACAGAAACCCGAGTTTCTTTAACTAGAAACAGTATATGTATTTGTATTGTTAATTATTTTAATGTGATTAAAGATCTTTCCCACCCATTAATGGACTTGTGCATTGAAGGGAGTTTGATTTGCGAAGATTTCTGGGAAGGCCTAAGCCTTTTGTTAATGAGGCACTGGTTCTCAAGGGCTGCGATGCCCTCTGGCGCTAACAAAAGTTATAGATACTCTGAGGTGAGGTTTTATTTTGGGTCTTACTGACTGGAAGTGTTCATTTGACCAGACAAGGACTCTGGGAAACCACTAAGGAATCCAGCCTGGCTTGGAAAACCCAGGTGTCAATGCTTCTCTCTCTGGTAACTGTGGTCAGACAGTTGGACCTTTCTGTTGATGTTCAGGCAAAGGAAGCCACATCTGTTGATCTTTGATTTCTCTGTATTCTCTTTGAATTTCAGGGTGCTGAGTCCCCTGAACTAAGTGAATGATATATGTGCTTGGTTAAAGGAATGACACATGTGCTTGATTAAAGTGATTGTTAACCCCTCAAAAGTTGCCTTTCCTTTTATGAGTGCAGATCTATGAACTTGTGTATGTTGGGGGTGCTTACTGTTATGGTAACCCACAGAGAATGTGGGACGTTAGCTAGGTCTTGAAGCATGCTTAAATTTTCTAACCTCTGTTTGAGATGGGTGATTCATTGCCTTATGAGGCATCACTAATTTCTAAGATAATTTCTTTTGTGGAACTAAGTTTTGCCTCTTTGTAACTTCCATCTATTTGCCCTCTGGGACCAAGGAAAGCACATCTAATCCCAATTCTACTTGAGAGTCCTTCAAATATTTGAAGAGAACTTCTATATTGTTGCCATTCTTCTTCCAAATGAAAACGCTACTACTTCTTTCAACTAATGCTCATAGAACTTTAAGTACTTTTACCACCCTAGTCACTACTCTTTTAAAAATGTGAGGTCCTGGACTGGGTACATCATGTAGAATTAACTTCCCTCTACTGAATACTAGACTATACTATACTGTACTATACTATACTATACTATACTATGCTACGCTATGCTATGCTATGCTATACTACACTATACTATACCATACTATACTATTCTTATTGTGATCTAAGGTTCATTAGCTTTTGTTTCTTTTAATTTTGACTATTATGCAATATTGTTAAATCATGGAGTTTGTAGTTCGCAAAATCCCTAGGTCTTTTTCACTTGAACTGTGATCTTTTCGATATTGTAATTATGTCTTCCAACTCCTTGGTTCTCCCTTCTAGTTCAATATAATTTTCACATTTGATAAGTATGCCTTGTATACCTTCGTCTAAGTCAATAATGAAAATGTTAAAATGAGTTAAGTAAAAGAGAACTCTTTGGTATTCAACTAGACACCTATATATGTCACACTGGCATTGATCCATTAATTATAAGTTTTTGACTTTTCATTCACCCAGTTCTCAATAAAATTAATTATATTCACACTTGGTTCATATCTGTCCATCTTACTATAAGGATATTATGAGAAAATTAGGTAAGTTCTTAGAAAAATTCTTCTATATTGTCTTTGTCCTTCTGCTTAACTAAAAGTGAATCAACACAAACACAAAATAGGCAGAATCATAGAAAATGATGCTAAAGGAAGTAGGGGTCTGTTATTAGTTTTGGATGGAGAAATAATGTGATTTTAAGAGAATTGATCTGACTTCACTATATAGGAGGGATTGGAGAGCAGAAATGATGAAAGGAGGGTTAAGTAATTATTATATGGTCCATCCAGATAACTTACAGAATTTCCCAGCATGAAGCATATTTTCTTACCCAAATAGAAATATTCACAGTTGTATAATAACAGCTTTCATCCTCCACTGGGAGAACAGTTAAAAGACCAAGAGGAGTTACTGTAAGAGAAAAAAAAGTTAAGTAGCATGCAACGTTTATTCTGTCAGATTTAGCGGGGAATCCTGGTGATAGTCCATACACAGAAACCCTAGGAAAGAGAAATCACACTGAATGTGAGAAAGAAGGAACTGAAGAATAGATTCTGGAAAGGTATGAGAAGCACCATATGCTGCTGGGTCTTCTAAGAAAATGAAACAAACAACAACAGCAACAAAAAACCCACCAAGATACGGATGGTCATTTTATTAAGCTGACTTTGGACAACTGTTTGAGCTCCTTTTTTACACTTTGGATTAGAGACAACAGAGAGAATCAAGTAAAAAATAGCTTTCATTTCATTTATTAGTATATGCTTTTGGAGAAACAGCATTGCATAAACAATAGAGAGTTAGTTTTAGAATCTGGATGACCAAGGTTTAAACCCCATCTCTGATATGTTTTGGTTGTGTGACCCTGGGCAAGTCACTTCTCACTGTGGCAAACTTGTAAGTTGCTTGACGTTTGCACGTGGGTAAAGGGAATTTCTTACAGGAAACCTATACCCATGAAATCACAGGCACTCCCTTAACCTTGAAAAAATAAAAGAAAAATCCCTTTGAAAACAGAGCCATCTCCAATGCAAATGAGTTACTGAGGAAAGTGGAAGAAGACAGAGAGAACACAGTGTCTCCTAAGTTGTATGGGGCAGTCCCTAGAGCTTTGGAGAGTTACATAGGTGTGTGTACATTACCTGTTGTAAAATCTGCCCAGTGAAGAAGAAAAGTGTATCAGAAGTATCACCATGACAAGAAGAGAATATAGATGAAAAGAAATGAAAATCTTTTCTTCTTAATCAGCTACTTTTCTAGCATAGAGAATCAATTTAATGAATAACTATGTTAATAAGACATAAAGTGCTAGGCAAATAGATGACCATTTCTCCAGATAGGAGCATGTGTTTATACATAGAAAGAATCAAAAGAAGCAGGAAGGGAGGAAGAAGTTCAAAGAATTCAGATAATAAATTGGGAGAAGAAAAGATAAGTTAGCACTTGCTCCTCAAAGTGGGTTTTCTAGCCCAGAAACAACATAGACAGGGTGTCCCAAAAGTCTTAGTGCAAGTTTAAGCTTAAACCATAGCTTTACATATAGTAGAAAGTGCTTTATTGAGATA
>JAQQSK010000259.1:0-26520 GCA_028658325.1 Potorous gilbertii
TCAGGAGCATTATAGAACAAAAAACTTACTTAAAATTTTAAATAATTATTTTTAAATGAATATTTTTGGGGATGTGGTACCCATCATCCGACTTTACATTATTTCCTATGGAAAAATTCACTTTGCAATATGAACAAATCGCAAGACAAACAGAATCTTGGAATGAATTGAATTCATAACCTGAGACTCTACTATACATATATGCACATATATACACATACAAATACATGCACATACACACATGTGTTTATATGTCTATATATGTGCATGCATATATGTGTGTATATGTACATATATATACACATAAAGACATACATATATACATACACACACACACACACACACACACACACACATATATATATATATGTAAATATCCTTCATGTAAAATGAAGAGGTTGGACTAAGTGATCTCTTAAAACTCTCCTAGTTTAAAAATTCTGTGATCTGTGTTAATTGAAAGACTCTGGGCATCTGGTAAAGAGGAAAACTTACAAAATCACTTAAAACCAGAGTTAAAGGGGACTATCTTCTCCAATTTATTGCTGAACAAAATTTCTTCTGCAACCTAATCTGACAAGTGTTCAGACAGTCTTGATTGGAAGAGCTTCATGAGGAGAAACTACTAATTATCAAGTTATCCCAGTCCTCTTTTGGATAATTTATATTGTTAATTTTTTTTCCTATGAACCTAAATGTGCCTCCTTTTGGTTTCCACCAGTGGGCCCTGGATTAGCCCTCTGAGACTAAGCAGGATAAAGCTAATCCCTCTCACAGTATGACAACCCTTCAAATATTTGGAAACAGTCATTCTCCAAGGTCCCAAGTCTTCCCTTCTGGATGGGAAACAAACCAGTTTCTCTCAATTTGACCCCATGTAGTAGGATCCCAAGCCATTCACCTGGGGGTTATTTCCAGGACATAATATAGAAAGGTAAGATGAATTTTATTTACATAGTATAGGATAGATAAGGTTGAATAAGTTTGAATATGGGTTGGTAAAATCCCTTTCATCACAAGACATTTGCTCGTTCCATAAATATTTTTGGTTTTTTTCAATTGACCTCATATGGGGTTTTCTTGACAAAGATACTGGGAGTGATATGCCATTTCCTCCTCCGGTTCATTTACAGATGAGGGAACTGAGGCAAACAGAATGAAGTGACTTGCCCAGAATTGCACTGTTATTAAGTGTCTGAGGCCAGATTTGAACTCAGGAAAATGAGTTTTCCTAACTTGAAGTCTGTCACTCTATCCATGGGTCCCGTTATGATAAAAACTCACTCCACCTTCCATGTATACCCTTTCCTGGATAAGCTGATCCCTTCAGATTTCATCATTGTGCAGCTAGGCCTGCTTAGGATATTCAACATGTTTCCACCTCCCTCATCCTCCTCTCACCTCTAAGCAAAGGGCTAGGGGGTAAAGTCCTAAGCTCCTCCTAAAGCTTTCCTTTACATTTACACTTTGAGTTCCCTCTCCTTTGCATCTACAGCCACTTGGTCTTTTCCCCACCTCCTTTTTCTTTCAAACTCCCTTTATGCATAATCTTCCCCAATTAGATTATAAACTCTTTGAGGAGAAAGATTGCCTTTCTTTTTCTCATTTTTATCCCCAACAAGTAGCATAGCATCTGGCACATAGTAGGTGCTCAATGAATGTTTAGAGTTGCATCTATAACCACTGTCCATTGAAGTTATAGACTAGGAAGGTGTACACACTATGTCCGCAAATGACTATACTCAAAAGTAGAATATATACGATATTAGTCCAATATAGTACAAACTACATTAGTTTAAGGCCATTTTCATATCAGGAGATCCATTGAAGAGGACTTTGTGGAAAAGCTGACATTTGAGCTGAGCCACTAGATAGGCCCCTGCTGCTGAATCAGCCACTAAATGTGTGCTTATGTGAAGTGCAATCTAACAAGTTCCCAACAGCTTTTCACTGATGGGAAAAGGGAAAAGAAGCCAAGAAATGCATTCTTTGTTAACATAGTAGAGAGCTTTGGCAGGGATGGTAGGAGGGTTATGCTCATGAAAAGTCTAATCTAAAATGAGAAGCATTGGGTATTGTGGAGGAAAAAAAAAGAAAGAATTTTTGAAAGGGAGGTATGCAAGGTAGAGTCTCAGAATCTAGTTAGTTTCTCTGTCTGGTACCTGATATCCATCATAGGGTGGCAGGTTACAATCTTCTCAAGGCATCAAAAGAAATCAGTTCTAGTCCCAACTCCCATCACCTGCTAATTGTGTTACCCTTGTTCAAGTCCAGTCTTCCTCTCTGACCCTCAATTTCCTAAACTACAAAATGGTCAAGGTGATAAATAACCACTAAGCTTACTTTCTGCCCTGTGCTGCTGTCAGCGGTCAATGAGAGGGAAGGAAAGTGAAAGTGATTTGGGATGATAAAATGTTAGGAGATATTTTCATCGTTACTATTAGTATATCCATCATCATTGAAAGGTGAAGACGTTTCAGTCTGGGGGAGATTCAAAAGCTCTGAAGTTAGAATCAGCGAGCCTTAGTTCAAAGAGTAGTTTCTACACTTACCAGTTGTGGGTTCATGGACAATTCAGTTGAGATCTTGGGCAAATTAATTCTCTAAGCTTCAGTTTCCTCAGTTGTAAAATGGAGATAGTGATTCTTATTCTAATATGTCTGGGGTTGTTGTAAAGAAAGTGTTTTTTTTAACAACATTATATAAAATGAGTCATACTGATGTCTACTGTCTTTCATCCTCCCCCTCCCCCCAAAAGAGCCTAATCTTTCTCTGAATCAGGATGTAAACCAAACTTAAGCCCTAAGGTTTTCTTCTCCTAAGGACAGGTAACAAGAGCCATTACATAGTTGTTGATGGGAAGGGAAGGGGGAGAAAGGGAGGAGGAGGAGAATGGAGGGTATGTGGAAAATTGTGGTGCAGAACAACCGCACTAGAAAGCTTTGTGATTGTCTCTGGCTCTGTTCATTTGCAGCCAGTCTGGCTAAGGGTCATTAGCTTAATGAGCTATTGTAGTTTTTTCCCCTTTCTCTCTAAAAAGTCTGCTGAAACATCCTCCCAAGAGCCAAATAAGGAGATGAAGAAATAAGCAGCAGCTGATGGCAAAGGGAGCTTTGAGCCAGAGTTCTGTAGTCCAGGAGCTGTCATCTCTAGGGGACCAAGCAAGGCCTTCGACATGAAGGGAGCCTAACAGTTCAGCAGATGATGCCTGAAAGCATAAAAGACAGAGTCTGCCAGGGTTCCTTCTGAAAAGAAAGACCAGATCCCATGATGCAGGGAAAGGAAATCAGGAAGGCATCTTAAGTAAAGGCATGTGGCCATTACTTTGTATGAACAATTTTGCACTAATTAGGAAAACTAATAATGAGATGAAAGAGTTGGGATATATTTGCTCAAAATAAGATTTAAAAATCTGAAAGATTAAATTAAGTTAAATCACAAAATAAATCAGTTAAGGATTTTTAAAAATTTGTATTTTTGGGTGTGAAGTTGCTCCTGAAAATCATTAATCATGTTACTTTCAAAGAATATCTTAAAAGGTTAGTTAATCCATTCCTTGTTTTGCTTCTTCCCCCATGCCCTTTAACTTTTCTGCTGGATTACGCTTGAAACACCCCAGTCATCTATCTAGTATTTAGAGCTGGTTAGAGAAAATTAATTTGGGGGGACATTAGCAAAATCCAAAAGCAGAAACTTCAGACTCCACGTAGAATACTTAGGGGTGGGGAACACGTGACCTTGAGGCCACACATGGCCCACCCCTGATTTAGATAGAGGAAGGTGGTAAGACCATTGTCAATAACATCATGATCAAATGCCATCTACAGTATTATTATGTCCAATCCTGGATAATATATTTTAGGAAGGATATTGACAAGCTGGAACAAGTCCAGAGGAAAGAAATCAGGAGACTGAGCCTCAAAATTCCTTTATATGCACTATATTTGACAGAGCTTGGGGGCCTTCATTTGGAAAAGCCAATGCTTATGGTAAATATCTTCCAATATCTGAAACACAGCCATAAGACAAACCTGTTAGATTTATTCCTCTTATCCAAGAAGAAAGAATATGGGACAAGTGTGTAAGCTAATGAGTAGGCTCAGTTTTTGTTTTAATATAAGAGAGATCTATTAATGAGAGCTTTTCAAAAATACAAGATGCCTTCACAATAAGTACTGAATTGTCCATTAATGGTGATAGGAGATCCCTTAGTGAAGGTGTCATAAAGGAGAGGCATGCTTCTGGTAGAGGTCAGACTGTACTGCCCTTTTAGCTTCTATAAACCTTTGGAGTCCTATAATTCTAGGCCTAAACAAATATCAAAAATAAATTTAAAAAGAGAACATCAGATTCATGAAGATGGTGATTGTAGAAGAGAATTGAGGGATGGAGGATAGTGGAGTGATACTGAATCTTTAAGTCAGGCAATAAAGAAGACAATCTTCCCTCAGATTAATAACCTGTATGTCTTTAGAACTGTAAAGTTTATCCCTGTTTTCCTTCACAACCCTGTGAAGTAGGTCATATAAGTAGTTGAATACTAGCCTATCCTATATGTATACTAATAATAGATGATTTCTATATTTCATGTGGAGGTTTACTAAGCCCTTTCCATGCATGATTGTATTTTATGCTGAGAGGAACTCTGTGAGGTAGGGAGCTCAGGTGTTAGCCCCATTTTACAGATAAGTAAACTGAAGCTTGCAGAGCTCAATCGAATTCACATAGCAAATAAGCATCAGAGCCGTGACACAAACGTTGGACACCTCAGTCAAGAGGCAACATAGGACAGTGGATGTGGAATCAGAGGACCTGAGTTCAAATTGTACCTTTGTCACTTACTACCTATGAGACCTTGAACAAGTCCTTCAAATTCTTGGTGTCTCAGTTTTCTTCTCTGTAAAATGGGTAGAGTTGGTCTCCATCAGGGACTATCTAAATCTGGGAACCTATTTTCCTGTGATTCTAAATCCAGTTCTCTTTCTGCTATACCACTAGTACCTAAGATGATCATTCCTAACTAGTATTACTTTTGTGCAAAAATACTATATTCTGTGGGTAGATTAAAAAGGTATAAGTCATGTGACATTATGTAGCAAAGTGAAGAATTGGATAGGGCAGTGGGCCTGGATTGAGGAGGAACTGAGTTCAAATGCAGCATCAGACACTTACAAGTTGAGAGACCCTGAAAAGTCACTTAACCAATCAATGCCTGCCTCAGTTTTCTCATCTGCAACATGGGAACAATAACAGTACCTACCTCCTGGGCTATTACAATTTGTAAAGTGCTTAGCACAATCCCCAACACATAGTAAGTGCTTAAAATCCTTATTTCCTTCCTTTCCCAAGTTGGGGGAGTCAGATGGAAGCTCTCAAGATTTCCCTGTATTACCACAAAAGGTATTACAGAACAAGTCATAAAATCATGTGCTAGACCCGCCTCTTATACTAAATTGCTATATGACCTTGTATAAGTCTTTTACCTTCTCTGAAGCCCAAGCTCATCCATTATAAAATGAGAGCACTGAACTTGATGATTTGATTTCTAAGTGTCTTGATAATTTCATGTTCTATGATTTTGCTGATTTCCAAAAAGAGTTGCAAAACATAGATGCAAACTCTAGTTAAAAACCCAAATAATTTACTGCCAGCTTTTTTTTTCAGGACTAGTGAACATTATTCTCCTTCTCACACCCTACGTTCCAGTCAACTTGGTATTATTCTAAAAGGTCTTTTGCCTCTCACCTTCATGCCTCTTCATGGTCTGGTCTGTGCTCTGAATATACTTTCAGCTCACTTCTGTGTTTTAGAATTCTTAGCTTCCTTCAAGGCTAAACTTCTGGGCCATCTCCTGTGTGTTCCTGACATTATCTATCTGTGGCCACCTACTATTAGTACCCTCTTCCCCTTCCTCATAGAACCAAGAGTATAGCTATCTACGCAATAGACTGTATGCTTCTATATAGCAAGAATGGTTTTCTGTTTTGTTCTCATATTGCCAGCACCTAATATAAAACCCTACACATAGTAGGGGCTTAACGAAGGCTGTTTGGAGTGGATGGTGAAAGACAAAGACCCAGAGACATGTAGAAAGATCATTAGTTTGCTTTCATTTGAAGGAATATTTTTCCATTTTGGAAAAAAAAAAAGACAATAGCACAAGGACTTTGGGTGACATTGACACAATAGAAACTTAATGCATGAAGTTTTATTATGGGATAACAAAAATTTGCCATCTGTCTAGAGTCAGTAACCTCAAGCTATAAAAGAGGGGGAGGAATCTATTATTGAAGTTTCTATCCAGTTCTCAAAACAGTAAACTCCTTGAGGGAGGATATATCACTGCTGGGTTAGATTTGTACAGCAGATCTTATAGCTAGAATAGATGGGGGCTTACAGTGTGGTTTTTAGAGAAACCATCATCCAAAATCTTCCCAAAGCTCCCATATCTGAAATCTGTTTGAGTAAAGAACTAAAATTTCTTCATTGGGAAAAAAATGCAAATAAATTGCATAGATGAAATTGCATAGAAGAAATACTATAATAAATAATACAAAGCTACAAACATAATAACGATGATATTTATGTAATGCCTACTATGTAGGCATCGTGTTATGAGCTTTGCAAATGTCTCATTTGACTCTCACAGTTATTCTTATTTTACAAATGAGGAAAAAAAGAATTCAAGTGACTTGCCCAGGGTCAAACAGCTAATGAGTATTAGAGGTCAGATTAGAACTCAGATCTTCCTGACTCCAGGACTAGCAATCTATCCACCATGCCAATTAGATTTCTCATATATTTGTAGGCATGGTGAACCTGCAGCCTTGAGGCTACATGTGGCCCTCTAGATCTTTGGGTGCGGCCTTTTGACTGAGTACAAGCTTTACAGAATGAATCCTTTTATTAAAGGGATTTGTTCTGTGAAGTTTGAATTCAGTCAAAGGACTGCACTTGAGAACCTAGAGGGTCACATATAGCCTTGAAGCCACATGCTTCCCACCCCTGTATGAAAGGATGAATGATTAGTTTCAGATTTTTAAAATCCTGTATAGGTTTTGATATAATTTCAATGTAGAAGAGGGATATGGCTTGTTTTGATTTGTCCCAAAGGTCATAGAGTTACCGCCAAGGAGAGATTTCAGTTCTATATAAGGAAACACTGTATTAGAGCTTTCCCCAAGTATCATGAGTATCCTCAAGAGGCAGTTGCTTAACGTCATGACAGACCTTCAAGCAGAAGGCTCGATTATTGTGGCGAGGGATCCTTGCTCAGAATAGATAACCTCTTGACACCCCTCCTTGTTCTGAAATTTCATGATTTCTGAGAGTAGACTGAGAGCAGGGAGGGTGTTTGGCTTCTAAGGTCTCCTCCAGCTGTTTGTGGTCCTATGATGGAGGAACCACAAATGAAGGGAACTGGCCCCAGATATGCTGAAAGCTAATTTCGCTGACAGCACCAGTTTGCCTTAGACTCTCTGTGAAAATTCCCTTTCATAATCCTCACTTGTTGCCCTCCTTTTTTAGGAAGGGGATGTGACACCCACTTTGGAAGCTCAGGAGGACAGGGCATATTCTGCAAAGGTCTCTGAAGAATAACTCTGTTTCCTTAGGCAACATTTTCTCTCTTTCTGGTTGTAGATCTGGGGCCTGCACCTTGTGCCATATGTTGGTTGTCTATGCCTTCATGATTCTAGCTGTATTAATGTGATAATTATAGCCTGTATTTATATATCCTTTCTTCCAAAGAGTTCTTCGTGCTTTGCAAGAATTATTTCTTTCATCCTCCCCACAGTGCTCTGTGGCAGAGATGATGATTGTGTTTTAGATATGGAATTTGGAGAGAGAAAACGTAAACAGGCACAAGAAAGGAGAGTTCACAATTTACTTAAACCAAGGCTCACCCAGGACTAAAACTGGAATTTCCTGCCTATTAAACTAGGCCTTGCTCTCCTATTCTCTCTCATTTCTCCAGCCCCTGCCTTTACCAATATACCAGAGAATCATAGATGTTAAAGTTGAAGTGACAGAAAAAAATACAGCTCAGTCCCCTGAATGGAGACATTTTGGGGATTACTGTTACCACCAATTTCACAGATAAGGTATCTCAGGCCAGAGAGATTAAATAACTCACTCAATGTCTCATTGCTAGGTAGTGGTTCAACAGAGACTAGAAAACATAGTTCCTGCCTCTAAGTGCCAATTTTTCCTTTCGCAATGCTCATGTTTGTGCTGTTCATGTTGATAAAGATGTTTGTCTTTTCTTATTTTGTCTTTATCATCATTGTCCATTTTAAAATTTAAGCTCCCAGGGTACAAACAATACACTTATTTTCTTGAAATAGCTCACTAGCCAGATGATATCACTTCCTTGGTCAGTACAGTAGCAGCAAGCAGTAATACAACCGGTCCTAGGTTAGGTAGGTCCTTGGTTCTAGAACTGACTAAACTGGGATTCATTGTGTGGTTATTATGAATACATGGGGCAGACCCCATGTTCAAATGATTTAAGGACGAAAAGTAACTCCTCTTGCCAGTATCTGGAGCCTTATGACACGGGAGTTCCTACTATGATTTCGATCCAGGAAAACCTCTGTGTTAGAGGAAGATCAGGGCTGGTTTTTCCAAGATTCTTGTGAGTATTCTAATCTATGGATATATTACTCATTATCCTTTTTGGTGTAATAACCCATTGAGAGATGTCCAGCTGCCCAGTGTACTCTGGTGTTCTTTTCCTACCCTTTGGGCACAATTATTTTAGCTGTGTCTGTGGGGCCTGATGTCAGGAAGATGTAAGTTTAAATTTGGCCTCAGATACTTACTTGTTTTGTAACCCTGGGCAAGTCATTTAACCTCTGTTTTCCTTCATGTCTAAGAGGGAGGCAGTAATAATAGCCCCTACTTCTCAGGGTTGTGGTGAGGATCGAATGATATAATAGTTGTAAAGAGCTTAGCACAATGCCTGGCTATATGAATGTTTATTGTTATCATTTATCATGGTTATTGTTGGGGTTGGTACATTTCCACTTGAGCATGACTGGTCCATCCTTCTGTGTAGAGGTGAGTCTGTGAAAATCAGCCCTTTCTAATACCACTTTGGCCTGAAATAGTCTGAGACTTTGATCCACTGATCTTGGAGGACACTTGAAGAACCACCCATAATACCTTCAATGGCAGTGAGGAAGTTCAAACGCATTGGTTATTGAAGAAGGCAAATCCACAGTTATGCTTATTTATTTCATAGTGATCTGCACTGATGGAGAAGGGACCCAAAATGACATTCAAGTTATTTGTTCCAATCCAAAAAACATCCCAGTAGAGACTATTCCTTCCCTTTATCATGTATTCTGCTATATGAATGGACTTGTAGCTACAATGTTATGAATGTAAAATATTGAGTTAGATGGAAATCTGCCCTTCTACCAGTTGCTTTGGGTGGCATCACCATCTTCCTCCATCTCTTTCCCCCGTTACTGTACTCATCTTACTTTTTTTTACTTCTGTATTACTCTTCCCCCATAAATGCAGTTTTCTCCTTGAATTATTTCATTTGCTTCACTTTACCTCCTTTTGCTGAATCCTTATTTAATAGCTTTCTGCACAGCTCCCAGGAATGTAAATCCTGCTATTTTATCTCATTAATAACCTTTTTCAAAACCGAATCTCCTTTGTCTAATCATATTAAATTAAAAGTAACAGAAAATTTACTTTTGTTAATCTACTTTCCATAATTAACTAACCACTTGCTATTCCCACAGATTGTTCTAATATTTATGCCTTAGGGGGGAAAATGTATTTGTTAATGCTAGACATTTCCCACAAACCCAGCTTTCTATAATCATCTCCACCAACTGAAGCAGCTATTAATTGTTCATATTTGCAAGATGTTTCTCTGGACATCCTTCTTACAAAAGTTAAATAGATATGATTCTTGTGATGGTAAAATGTTACCACCTAAAATAAAGCAGGAAAAAGCACTGAAATGGGAAGCAGAGAAATGAGAATGAGTTTAAAACCCAAATTTCAATCCTGAATCATTCAACAAGGACACTCAATTCATATGAGGTTGGCACAGAGGTTAGAACCCTGAGCCTGAAGGGAAGAAGACTTGAGTTCAAATATGGCCTCAGGTGCTTAGGGCAGCTAGATGGCTTAATGGATTGAGCACCTATCCTGAGTCAGGAGGACTCATCTTCCTGAGTTCAGTTCTCCTTCAGACACTATCTGTGTGGCCCTTGGAAAGTTAACTACCCCGTTTGCCTCAGTTTCCTCATCTGTAAAATGAACTCGAGAAGGAAATGGTAAACCACTCCAGTATCTTCACCAAGGAAACCCCAAATGGGTCATGAAGTCTTGGACAGGATGGAAACAACTGAAAAACAGGAAAAACAAAAATAGTATTAATAATACCTTCTAGGCTCGTTGCAAGGATAAAATGAGATGATAATTGTGAAGTGCTTAGCACACTGTCTGGCACATAGTAAGCTCTATGGAAATGTTCGTTAAATCATCATCATCATTGTTTTTGCTGTGTTATGTTTGTAGTTACCAAGTTTAGAGTAAGAAAATTAGCCTGAGTCTTTCCCTCGCAAATGAGGAGTCTTTTCTACCATATAACCTTGGGGCGTCAAGCTAAGAGCTGGGGATCAAGAGAGTCCTAGCCCCTTATTGCTCCACAACACAAAAACTATGGAATGGTGTAGAAGGACATATAGAGATCTACTTTATTCCCTGATATTTCTGGCAAATTTCAAGTCTTACTATCAGTTTAAATGCTTAAAAAGAAAATGAAATGACAAAATAGTTTCTGCAATTTTTAAGATATTATAATTCATTCCGAACATTTAAGTATGATGTCATATATATGTACATATGTAAGAACATGTAAAGAATATGGATACAAATTTTATAAATACTCTGTGTGCTCATATATATATATATATATATATATGTATATGTATTGATCTTATCTATGTTCTCACTGATATAGGGAGTTCCCAATGATAAATTTTCTCTGTTATTATAGATGAGCACTTTCTCTCCAATTTATAATCCTAGAGAGTTGTCTGGAGTACCAAGAAATTAAGTGATTTGACCAGAATCAATATGTACCTGAGCGGGGATTTTAATGCAGAGCTTCCTAGCTTGGAGGCCAATTATCTATCCAATAAAATATGCTAACTCTCATTATTATTTATTATTGTAATTTTATAAAATTGCAGACTAGAGAAAGACAAGGCCCTTAAGTCTTTGCACTGAAGAGTGCCTACAGCCCTTAGGTCCTTAATCTTCCTCTACTGAATACCATTAGCTGTGTAACCTTGGACAAATCATTTAGTTTGTCTTTGTCTGAATCCTCTGCTCTGTTAAATGAAGACTTTTCCAGATTACATCTAAGTTTCCTTCCAGCTCTAAGTCTTTTGAAATCTTAGGAAGAATTTCAAGAGTTCATAAAGTACAAAGTATGTAAGCTTCTCCAGAAAAAATACCAATTCATAGAAGCATAGACAAAGCTGGAAAGGATTTTAGAGGTTATTTAAGTTCAATACAAAGTATTAAAGCCTGTCCAAAGCGGCCTCTGTTCACTTCTACCAACTATCAGTAGTTCATTGGGAAATCTGGATATGACTAATGACTGACAATACTATTAAACATGTTGAAAAAAAATCACCAAACGTCAAGAAGAAGTGAGAAGATGATGGTATGGTGCTTAACAGCTGTTCATCTTTTGTTTTCCAAGAGGACCAGTGATATCACACTGACTTGCACATGAATTGGATTTAAGTGAGGCAGAGTTGTGCAAAATCTTTAGCCTCAGTCCCTTTCCCTAAATCGTGAAAGTCCATTGGCAGGACAAAAGTAACTGGTGATGGTCCAGGGTGCAGTAGATGACCTTGGCATCTTGCATATGTCTATGCTCTAACTGCTACATAGCACCTATTTCAGCAGACTTCATTATTGTTGGAACACATTGTTCTCATCTGTTTATTTCACTGAGGGAAGTCTTCACATGGTTAGAGTAGACATTCCCCCCTAACTCACTGACGTGTTTCAGGTCTGACACAGAGTAGGCACTTAATAAAGGTTGGTAAACTATCTTCCTGTTAGGAATAAGAATGATGATATTTAGATCTAAGGCATCTAATGCCACTTCTAAGGCATATCTGGAAGAGACTGCAATATAGTCCTTGCCTCTTCCTTGCAGTATGTTTGCTTCACTATGGTCTTCACCTGAGGGACTCTGTCCACTTGGAGTTAATCCAGAAAAGTTCTACAACTCAGTTGAGCCCTCCCTTCTTCTGGAAACAGATGACCAAGTCAGTCAAAAATGTATTAAGCACCTACTAGGTTTTAGGTTCTGGGCTAGGTTCAGTGGTATGCAATGACTAAAATAAATTTTTTTCCTACAAGAAGCTTTCATCCTGTTTTTTAACTCAGTTCTCTTCTGCTCCCCTCCACTGCACATACATGTGTAATTTTCCAAGAATTTAATTCAGCAACCATTTATTTAGCACCTATTATGTTCAAGGGACATAAATACTAGAGACAGAAGAAAAAATACCCAACAATCAAGGAGTTTACATTCTATTGGTGGATCTTATTTTTCATAATACCTACATGTGTATATATGTATATATGTACACACAAATACATATACACACATATTCAAAGAATATAAGTAATTTGAGTGGAGTATGAAAATACTAAAAACTAGATGCTTCAAGATAAGCTTCTATTAGTATCATTAGATCAGCTAATATTAAGCATTCCTAATTCCCTTATATAGGAGAAAGAAATGGCAGATCCTTCCAGAATCTTTGCCAAGGAACTCCCCATCCCCCAGCCATGGGGTCATGAAGAGTCAGACATGAGTGAAACAACTGAACAACATTTTCCTTATGTAGCTACCTCCTTAGCAATTTTCTCTGTTTGATTTTTATTCATAGCTCTGGGTTAAATTCAAGGTCTACTTCTTTGAAAACTTTTCTGTATTCTAATTTCTGATTATTTGATGGTTCTGAGGTACCATTGCTATAATTATTCATTCCCTCCTCCAGTGCAGATTTCACCTCACCCATGTCTTTTCATACCATATGATTGCTATCTAAATCCTTCTCCAAGTCCTGTCCTAAGGATTTATCAACCTTATGTGCTATAGAACTTGCACTGAGTCCCTTAATATTTTGTGGATACCAGTGTAACTCTCAAACTGACCCTCTATTTTCAGTGAATCATGCAGCATTCAATGTGTTAGGCACTCCTGCACACAAGGAAAAAAGAAATAAAAATAGTCCCTTTCATCAAGAAACTTAAATTCTATTGAGGGATACCAGTATAGAATCTCTTGTCCTTGCTACAGGAAGCAAAAAAGTCTTTAAGGACTTTACATTTTCCTAGACCTGTATGCCTTTTTGTTTAAATAGTGGGCTATTTTAAGCTATTTTAGACATTGCTATTTAAAACAAGATCTTTGCATTATTTGAAGTATTTGGTCCTGGATGTAAAATTCTATTTATAATTTAAGGAAAAATCAAGCACCATGCTGATATACATAATAACCTTGGTAAAAGAATATGTTTGAGTGTTTTTTTAAGGATTCTATATTCTTCATTAATTCAGTTAGCAAATACAGCCCCATCTGAAACCAGGTATATCTGGCAGATGGGCTCAAAGTAGTAAACTGAGTGTATCAATAGAGTTTGCAAGCTGGTGAATGTTAACTGCCTGAGTTATTTTTGGGCAGTTCAGCAGATTTCTGCTTTCCATAATAAGTGAATTTTCTCTACAGTATTTTAAATTTAACTGAATTTCCCTGAACAAAATAAAGTTACTCAGATGAACAGCTATTAACTCTTTACCAAATGAGTTATTTTAATTACCAAAATTTAAGAAACAGAAAAGAAGATCACTGTTAGTGAAAACTGATAAATTCATCTCTAACCAGTATAAAACTTAGGATCTCATCATGATACAAAACTATCAATTGGATCTATTATTCTATGAATCTAATAGAATATATTATTATAGAATATAATATATATTCTATATTATTCTATATTCTATAATATAGAATATTCTATAATATAGAATCTAATAGAATATATTCTTGAGGTAAGAATGACTATGAAATTTTAAATCAATACTTGTATTTCCCCTGCCCCATGTAGTATTGTATACAGATCGGATATCTAATAAAGGATTGAAGTTGAAATTGACAAAATTATTAGTCCCACAAACGAGAAAAAGTTGTTGGTTACAAAATGGAAAATATCATATTTGATAGACTGTTTGCAGGCATCTGAGGTGTTGTGTTTGTACTCATTTTCTGAACAAATTATGAGATGTTAGAAACATTTAAAATGCAAATTTTCTATATCTTTATGCTTATCAAAAACACATCCATTTCTGCTAGGGCACACAAGAGCACTGGTCCAAGAAGGTGGAAGCAACCTGTTAGATAAAGGAAGGACTAGAATATTTGGAGTCTGAAGCAACCAATCAATCCACACACATTTATTAAGTGCTTCTTTATGGGCCAGGCACTGTGCTGGGCATTGAAGTATAAAGACAAAAACATGAAGTAATCTCAAACTTTTAAGGAGATTACTTTTGACTGTGGGGAAAGGGAGGGATAAAGGAAAACCCATACATGTGTAACCACGTACAAGATAAATTATAAGGTATAAATAGGAAATATTAGCATATAGGAGTTCAGAAAAGACCTCATGTAGGAGATAACATTTGAACTGGTCTTTGAAAGAAACTGGAGATTCTCAGAGGCAGAACTGAGGACAGGGTGCATTCCATGCATGAGAGACAGCTTTTGGAATGCAGGGAAAAGGGGGATAGAATTCTGGGCTAGAGGAATAGCACAGAGATCAACCTAAGTATAAGAGAAGTAATGTGTTATAAGGCTAGAAAGGTAGATTGGAATCAAGGGCTTTGGATGTCAAAATGAGGGAGTTGTATTTGATCATAGGAGCAGTGGGTAGCCAGTGTAATTTATTTAGCACATCAGTGACATAGTGAATCCTGGCAGATATGTGGCAGAAGGTTTAAAGATGGAAAAGACTAAAGACATGGCAGCTGGGTGGCACTGTAGATGAGAGCATTGAGTTTGGCATCAAGATGAGTTCAAATCTGGCTTCAGACGCTTACTAGTTGTGTGACCTTGGGCAAGTCACTTAATGCTGTTTGCCTCAGTTACCTCAGCTGTAAAATGATCTGGAGAAGGAAACGGAAAAAGATACTATAGTGTCTTTGCCAAGGAGACCTGAAAATGATGTCCCAAAGAGTCAGATGTGACTAAAATGACTGAAGGACATCAAGCAGGTCTGGATTTTATTCCTGAGATTTTTTTTCTTACAATACATGTGTCTTTGGCAAGCATTTTCCATCCCCAGATAGAACTCTGGGCCTGGGGTCTCAGAAGAGCTGAGTTATTATCTGACCTTAAACATTTACTAGCTGTGTGACCCTGGGCAAATCATTTTAACCTTTATTTGCCTTGGTTCTGTCAACTGTGAAAAGGAAAAAATAATAGTATCTACTTCCAACGATTGTTGTGGGGATAAATAAGACAATATTTTTAAAAGCACTTAGCACAATACCTGACACATAGTTATTCAATCATTTTTCTGTTCTGTCTGACTCTTCATGACCCCATCGAGGTTTTCTTGGCAAGGATACCAGAGAAGTTTGCCATTTCCTTCTCCAGCTCATTTTACTGATGGGGAAACTCAGGCAAATAGGAATAAGTGATTTACCAAGGGTCACATAGATCCTAAGTGTTTGAGACCAGAATTAAACCTGACTCCAGACCTTGTACTTTATCCAGTGTGCCACCTAGCAGCCCACTGACACATGGAAGGCATGATATAAATCTTCTTTCCTTTCTTCTTTTCTTCCTCCCTTCTTCATCCCTCCCTCTTTCCCTCCCTCTCTCCTTCCCTCCCTCCCTCCTACCTTTTTTCCTTCCTTCCTTCCATCCTTCCATTTCTTCTCTTCTCCTCTCCTCCCCTCTCCTCTCTTCTCCTCCCTTCTTCTCTCCTTTCCTTTCCTTCCTTTTGTTCTCTTACATTTTATGAAGCTAAGAATCTACTTTTAGACTTCAGTTTCCTCTTCTATGAAATGAGGGGGCTGTGGACAAGATGATCTTCTAAGGTCTCTTCTGGCCCCAAAGTTCTATTGTTTTGTATTGTGTAAGGTGACTAATTTTAGCTATGTAAATACACATGTTCTTTGGTAGTTCTGTGTTTAATTACATTACAAAGTTTGAAGTACTGATTTTACTTTTTGCCATCTGGCAAATGGCAAATGATGGAATGATATGACTCATACTAAATGTTATTCCTTCAGTTTGACTTTACTTCAGATAGAATTATTAACTTAAGTAAGCCTTGGTTGACTTTGATACTTAACTGATAGTAGATAAAGAAGGAGTTACAGAAAATATTGATCACATGGCCCCTCTCCCATGACATTTCTATGACTTAAAGCTCTGATTTCTAATTCTATAGGAAGAAAACTTCTGTCTTAGCATCAAAGATTCCTTCTTTTTAGTCACACACAAAAATATACAAAACATTTAGACTCTAGCCTCAAGAAATCAATCAACATAGATTCCTTAAGCATTTCTAAATGCCAGTACTACTGTACAGCCAATATGTATTAGACAAAGAAAAAAAATCTTAAAATATCATAGAAAGTTTAAAATATACTAATAGAGAAATATAGCATGGGTTATAATATAAGTACATAGTTCAATGCTTCAGGACCTTGTGGTCTTTATCAATAGACTCTCTCTCCACTGACAGAAATTATAACACTTCTGCAACTAAGTAGAGAGGCTTTAGACTGTTTCTGTGCCTCCCCCCAAAGCCTTTACAGTTTAATAAAATCTTTCATATATTTTGTTTCTCCTAGTTTAGTGTTTAAGGGCATAGGGTCCCTTGTAGATCAAGAGGAGTCTTTGGAATAAGGACAGGATATACTAGAGCCAGTTTAGATCATTTTGAGAGAGTCAACAGTTAAATTTCCATTGTGAGCATTTACATCAGAGAAATCACATCTCAGAAATCAGTAAATGTTACAAACCAGGGCTTAAGTTCTTGTTTCCTTGAGTGTTTAGACTTGAGAAAATTTGAAGAAAAAGTTAATGTAAATTAAACTTAAGAACATATTGGGTGTGTTTTTTTCCTTCTGAGAGTTTCTTGTTAAACTTTTACCATCACACCCCTGGATTAGGATCTTTAACGTACATGAGGTTGATTCACCAATTTCTAGGGTTGGAAGGGAGCTCAGTGGCATTCTAGTCTGACCTCCTCTACAACATACTCAATGAGTAGTATTCCAGGCTTTATTTGAAGACCTCCAGAGATTGAGAACCCACTATTTCCTGATGCAGACCATTTTTCTTTTGGATAATTCTACTTGTTAAGAAGTTATTCCTGACATCAAATCCAAGTATTCCTTTTTGCAATTTCTACTCATTGTTCCTAACTATTCCCTTTGGGGGTCAGGTGAAATGTTTGTAACCTCTTCCATATGAAGGAGCATTTCAAATACTTGAAGACTAAAAATCATGTGACCCCAAGTTTTTTCTTCTTTCTCTAGATGTCCCCAGTTTCACTAACCTAATTATACTCACTTAACAATTAATAAGTAGTTGAGGTATAGTGGAAAGAATATTCCATTTGGAATTCTAAGCCATCTCCTCTCTGATTCTTAGTACATATGTGACCTTGGACAAGTATTTAACTTGCTCAAATATCATTACACTCATTTTAAATTTGAAGTAATTGGTCTAGAAGGATTCTGAGGACCTTTCTAAATGTTGATTTATGTTCCAAAGAGGAGTAAACAAATAAATAAAGCAGAACCTATTCCAGGACAGGACCACTGAAGCATTAACCCAGCTCACAATATACTCATCATCTGGTCATGCACTTAGAATCATAGAGCTAGAAGAGACTTTAGATGCCATCAGGTCCAACCTTTTCAATTTACAGATGAGAAAATTTAGCCACAGAGGTGTTAAGTGATTGCCCAATGTTACAAAACTACTAAGTATCTGAGGCAGTTTTTTAATCTAGGAATTCCTGGCTCAAAGAACATTACCCTATCCATTTCCTCCCTTGAATCTCATGGAGATCACAATTCTTGTGGTTTGTGGTCTGTCATTGGCTTAAATGAAAATCAGGAGCTACCTTTCTTTCCTAATTCCACCAACAGTGCTCTTTTAAAACTTCCTAGAGCACCCCTTCCTCACCAGTAATGCTCCCCAAGATTTCTTTGCCATGGATTCCTTCTCCCAGGGATGCTCCTCTCTTCTCTCCCAACCTCTTACAGATACAAGATGAAAGGCCAGCACTTTTGGCCTTTCACCCTCCACCCTCTGCAGCACAGGCATACTACTATCTTCTTTACCTGCTATTGCCTACCCTTTTTTAGGATGAAGGGATTTTGCCTTAAGGTTCTAGTTATGTGATCAAATACAGAAAGGATTCATTGCAGCCAGTGGGAAAAAGGAAGGCTTCATGTTTTCACTGAAGTGATTTCCTTTAGCACTTTAAATTTTCCTCATGCAAATTCTACTCTTTCAGTCATATCTGACTCTTCATGACCATATTTGGGGTTTTTGTGGCAAAGATATAGAGTGGTTTGCCAATTCCTTCTCTAGTTTATCTTACAATTGAGGATACTGAGGGAAAAAGGGTTAAGTGACTTGGCCAGAGTCACACACCTAGTAAGTGTCTGAGGCCAGATTTGAACTTAGGAAGAGGGGTCTTCCTGACTCCAGATCTGGGGCTCTATCCACTGTACTACCTAACTGCCTCTAAATAAGAATATAATTTTTTTTGGTCCAAAGAATGTTTGGAAAAGAGAAAAGTTGTATTTAGCACCATAGAAAAAGTCTTAAAAAAATCAAAACCAAACCTTGTTTGGAAATTGAGTATTCTATTTTTCATCTTCTTTAGAATAAGGAGTTATTTATTTCACATTCTCTCTATATGTATCTTTTTGTATGAATATATAGGAGTCAGCCTATGATATAAACAGAATCAGAAATTCCTAGTTAAAAATAATCCCTCCACCAATGAAGATGGTCAACTACTCTATCCTATACGAGAATTGAGAATTTCCTTGACTAGGGGCACTGAGAGTTAAGGATAATGCTTCTAGCATGTGTCAGAGACAGGATGAGAACCTAGCAGCTTCCTCAGTTCAATTATGACCTTCTATCCACTCTGCCTCTTTTCTCTCATGGAATAATAATTCCTATTTATTTCGCACTTTAACATATTTTAAAAGCATTTCCCTTATGTTGTATATATGACAAGAGGTAGGCTAGTACTCTAGGAAAAGTACTAGATCCAGAATGAAAAGACCTAGTTAGAGACTCAATCTATCATTTATTACTACCATGATCTTGCACCAATAATATCTCTCATTTAGACAGTGCTTTCCAAATATGATTTCTCTTGAGCCTTACAACAACACTGGGGTGGGGGTTAAGGTATAATATTTTCTCCATTTTACAGAGAAGGGGAAACAGAGAGAGAAAGGACCAGTAACTTGTCCAGGGTTACATAGCTAATTTCTGAGACCATATCTGAACACAAGTCCAACACTGTTCACTACTCCAACCTCCTTTTGGAATCACTTCAAATACCTAAGTCACAGTTCCCCCATCTATAAAATGAAGAAGGCTCATTTTGACATCTTTTTTAACTTTAAATCACTGATCCTATCATACTGTCATTCCTATTTTACAGTTGAGGGAACTGATTTTCAGAGACATTAAGTGACTTGCCCATCATCACAAAAAAGAGTGCTAGATTTATTCAGGGGATCTGCATTTTTAAGAATCTAGTAATTTAAGTTGTCTCAGAATCATTTTTATTTATTTTTTTTTAGACAAAATGAACTCAAAAGTCCCTCAAAACCTTAAAACCATAATCCTATGATTCCTTTCCTCAGAACCAAGTTCAGTTCCCCACCTAATCCCTGGCTTCTCTGTGAATTTCTAAGTTTACAGGGACTACTGAAGAGCAGTCCCCAGAATTGCTTTTGAAAAAATTAACAGAGCTGCCATCAAATCATCATTAGACTCCAAACTGAAAATCTGCAGCCACTGGCATCTGCCTTGTGGATTCCGTTCTCCCCCATGAATGTACACACAGCTCTTGGCTCTTCTCAGAAGCATTGAAGCGTAGATTTCTCAGAGTTCCAGTCAACTTATCTTATGGCAAGTCATCTCCCTCTGCAGCCTTAACCCAGAGATTCTGAGCCTTGCTTGAGTGACTAAATTGGCCATAGATCTTTCACATATCCTCTAATATTATTTCAGAGTTCCGTTATCATACAAGGAATCATCAATGAGGAAGTTATAGCAGTTTACACAGCATGACCAGATGACACCATTTTATACCCTTTGGATCTCTCTTTCTCTCTGTCTCTAACTCTCTTTTTCTTTCTCTCTTCATTGGCACCACAGTAAAATCCAAATATGGCTGAATTGCTAGGTGATCAATTATGTATCATCAAAAGCTGTTACTCCTCCAAGCATGTGTTGGCCACTCTACACTCCCTTATAAATATTGAGATGCCCAAATTCTGCCTGTTATCTGGTAAAACTTGTTCTGGAAGAGATAAAACCATGAAAGGGGAAAGAAAAACTCACTAACGATGCCATTAAGGGGTGTATTGCTATTACACAGTAATAGGAGAAGGGAATAATGTACCCTCTGAGCCCTTCTAATTTTTCCACATCCTGGATGGATATGTCATAGCTGAGGTATAAAAATTAGTATGTCAGGGATCAAGTCTGGGACTTGATTTAAAGAGACTAGGCTCTCTTTCCAAATTCTGTCACTGAGAAGAGAGCTCTCATCTGCTTTCAAATACCATTACATAGACTGAGAGTTTCTAACCACTTGCCAACTGGAAGCTAGATCTGGAGAGGACTCCAGAGTCACCTTTTTATCTATTAAGTTCTAATCACTTTGGAGTATGCAGGGGAACTTTCCAGAATGGTGAAATATATTATATATATATTCTCTTTAAAAAGGAGATTATTGAATTGAAAATAATTCAAGCCCCAAGAGATTGGTACTGTACTAGGGTGGTGAGACTATCCTAAGATGACATGATGACATTCTATGGAGTAACCCAGGTTGACTTCTGGTAAGGGTGGCAATTTTCATGCAACATAGTGTCCAGGAGACAATTGTCTCTCTTAATATGAAACTTTGCAGAATGAATGGCTTCATTTATATTTAAGAATAAGCCCCACTGTCATTGTTTAAGGACATTGAAAAAACATTGCTTTACTCCACAGAATGCGTATGAGGGTAAAATGAAGTAATTCCTGGAAAATGCTTCATAACTTAAAGATTTAAATAAAGACCAGTTATTGTGAGATAAAATATTGATGTCATTGAGCTCTGACATCAGATTGAAAAGGATCTGGATAAATAGAGAACATGTATATGGCACTTTTCATTTTGCAAAGTGCTTTATGAATTTTTATCTGATCCTCGTATCTACTACAAAGAAGATGCACATTAAGTTTCTGAGGCAAGATTGGAATTTAAGTCTTCCTGATTCCAAGTCCTACCCTCTATCCACTGTACCACCTAGCTGCCCAGAGATTACAGTCCCAAATATCTGCCAATAAACAGCTTTGTGTCCATGAGCAATCAACATTTTAGTAGGTCTTCACTTTCTCCATCACTTCCATGTGCCCTATGAATGAGCTATTCTGGTCTACTTCTTGTTCCTTGTACGTGATAATCTGTCTCCTACTCACCTTACTTTTGCACTGGCTATTCCACTATCTACTATTCTAAATATCTAAATATTTAGAATATTCTACTTGCTAACCTCCACCTCCTGATTTTCCTGGTTTCCTTCAAGGCTTAACTCAAAACTTACCTAGTGGAGGAGGCTTTCCCTCACATCCCCAGTCCCATCTGCTACTGCCTTCCATTCTATCATAGCATCTTACTGACTTTGTATATATCTGGTATGTAGCCAGTTATATTCATGCTGTCTTTCTCATAAGAATGTCAGCTCTTTGAAGTCAGGGTTTTTTTTTTAACCTTTCTTTTCCCCAGAATTTAGAAGAGTACCTGACATAGAAAATGCTTAATAATTGTTTTACTAATTGATCAAAGAAGTCATATTTATATCAGAAAATAGACAACATTGCAGTTACAGTATTTCATTACTTTAGAATTAGGAATGACTTCAAACTTTCCAGTCCAATCTATTCTCAAAAAAAAAGAAACCCTCTTATGAAGTACTCAGTAGCTATCATCCAGCCTCATCCAGAAAGAAGCCTAGTGGAGGCATTCACTCCACTTTTGGATAGCTTGTTGTGAGGACAATCAAAGCATTCTAGAGATGGAGAGATTTCTTCCACTTCTCACTTCCCAGGGTGGTTGGAAGATAGGACTCCATAAAAAATAAGGTATCATATCAACCTGGAGTATGTTTATCTGGGTGATTGGTAAAAAAAAAAAAAATAGATTGGCTATCTTAGAATACCTTACTCTACTTGAAAATTTGTCCTTGAAAAACAATCAGCTCTTTCCTTTATTACATTTATTTATTTAAGTTTTCAACATTCATTTGCACAACATTTTGAGTTGCAAATTTTCTCCCCATCCCTCCCTTCCCTGCTCCCTCCCACCTGAAAATACCGAGAATTATGATTACCCCTTCCACCAATCTGCCCTCCCTTCTAACATCCCTCCCTTCCCTTATCCCCATCGGTTTTTTTTTTGTTCTGTAGGGCAAGATAAATTTCTATACCCCGTTACCTGTATTTCTAACTTCTCAGTTGTGTGCAGGAACAATACTCAACATTTGTACCTAAAACTTTGAGTTCCAACTTCTGTTCCTTCCTTCCACCCCACCCATCCCCACTGAGAAGGCAAGCAATTCATTATCGGCTATATATGTGTAGTTTTGCAAATGACTTCCCAAATAGTCATGTTGTATAAGACTATATTTCCCTCCATCCTATACTGACCCCCATTTCTTCTATTCTCTCTTTTGACCTTGTCCCTTCCCAAGAATATTTACTTCTAATTGCTCACTCCTCCCATTTGCCCTCCCTTATATCTTCCCCCCATCCTGCTTATCCCTTTCTCTTCTACTTTTCTGTATTGTAAGATAGGTTTTCATAACAAATTGAGTGTGCATGTCATTCCTTCCTTGCATCATAATTTTTAAATTGTCTCTCCTGGATCTATTTTCCAGGTTAGTTGTTTTTCCAAAGAGATATTTCACGTTATCTTCCATTTTTCATTCTTTTGGTTTTGTTTTGTGATTTTCTGGTTTCTCAGAAAGTCTTAGCCTCCATCTGTTCCATTCTAATTTTGAGAGAACTATTTTCTTCAGTGAGCTTTTGAACCTCTTTTTCCACTTGACTAATTCTGCTTTTGAAAGCATTCTTCTCCTCATTGGCTTTTTGAACCTCTTTTGCCAGTTGAGTTAGCCTATTTTTCAAGGTGTTATTTTCTTCAGTGTTTTTTTTGGGTCTTCTTTGCAAGTGGTGGACTCTCTTTTCATGATTTTCTTGCATCTTTTTCATTTCTCTTCCCAATTTTTCCTTTATCTCTCTTACTTGATTTTCAAGATCCTTTTGGAGCTCTTCCATTGTCTGAGACCATTGATTATTTTGGATGTTTGGGGTACAGAAACCTTGACTTTTATATCTTTCCCTGGTGGTAAACATCGTTCTTCCTCATCTGAAAGAATGGGAGAAGAGACCTGTTTGCTAAGAAAGTAACCTATAGTTTCATTTTTTTCCCCTTTTTTGGGAATTTTCCCAACCAGTTACTTAACTTCTTGGTTCTTTGTCAAGAGTAGGGTATACTCTGTCAGCTCTCAGTTCCTCCAAGGTGGCACAATCAAGTCTTCAAACTGATAAGGGAGCAACCAGAAACTTTTGTGCCTAGAATCTGCAATTAGTAGAATTTCCTTTCCTCAGTGATGTTACCTCCAGTTCTGCAATGCCAGCACTCAGTGCTGAGGTTCAGAAAAGCTTCTCAATTCCCCCAGGAGCTTTATGATGAGGCCTTCAACAATGAATGTTGACTGCTGCCTCCCGTGGGAGCTGCTCCTGCCTACTGAGGCCTCCACTACCACCTGGGGCTGTAGCTATGTGGGGAGGGGGGAAAGGACAACCCTACTCCCTTCTTGGCCAGCTGAAAAAGCCCTCTCATTGACCTTTGGCACCTATGGGTGGAGGGATCTATGAACCCTCACTGCTGCCACTGGGGATACTGTCCCTGAGGATAGTTCCAGTCCTCTTTCCTGCCCTGGGCATTCAAGGGTAGGCTGGGCTCTGCTCCTTGTTTGGTGCAACAGACCTTTCTCATCAGCCTTCCAGGTCCCCCTGGGCTGGAAGTCTCCTCTACTCCATTGTTCTGTGGCTTCTGCTGTTCCAGAGTTTGTTGAGAGTTATTCTTTACAGGTATTTTACGTGCCATGGGGAAAGAGATATGGGTCTTTCCACTTTGCCATCTTGGCCAATCAGTTCTTTCTTTAACTGATTAATATTCTAGTGCTTTCCTTCATTCTGCCAACCTTATTGCTTTTCTATGTCACTTAATAGTTTTGGGAACTATAGTTCAAGCTCACTGAAATCACAAATACTGTCTCCACTCCTCTGCAAACTTCCATTGTTAACTGAGTTTGATAAGCTTTCAGAATTGAAGAATCTCAGATTTGGAAAGAATTTCAGATTCATTTTAGTACCACTTGTATCACATCAAGAATTTATTCTACAATATTGTCATCAAGTAGACATCTAGTCTTTCATTTCAATGAACATTTAAGTGCCTCCAACATGTTCAAAAAACACCCAGAACCTACCCTAAGAGGGTCTAAGGATACAAAGACAAAAGTGAAAACAAAGTAATTCTCTGCCCTTAAGGAATTCACATTTAGCCCATTTAGGAGTTCATATTCTACTGATCTTCACCTGAAGACCTCTAGTGAAGTGATCACCCACTATCTCCCAAGGTGGCCCATTCCACTTTTGGCCATCTTTGATTGTTAAGAAACTTGCACTTCCGTTGCCCCCAAATCTTCCCTCTTTTCCTGGTTTTGTCCTGTGATAAAATTATTGACAATTTAATTTTCTCCCTTTTAAGTGTTTCGGAGATCAAGCAAAACAGATTCAATCCTTTTTCCAAATTATACCACTTCAGATATTGGATATAACATGTCTCCCCCAAAGTTTCTTTTTCCTGTGCAAACTATCTCCAATTCCTTCACATGATGTCCATATGGCATGATGCGCTACTCACCTTTTGATTGCCTTCAGTTAATCAAAGAATTTCTTAAACAGTAGTGGTCAGAACTGAGAAGAATACTTCAAATGAGGTCTGACTAGGCTGTAGCACAACCTTTGCTCTGGATACTTTACTACACAATACAACCTAAGATCACATTAGCAGTGGAAACTGCTAAATTTAAATGATGCAGATTATGATTGTAATTCACTAAAACTTTCAGATTTGTGTTTCCTCAATCCTATATTTTTGAAATTGTATGACCTTCATTGAAGGTTTTTGTACATATCTTTAATGAATGTCATCTTCTTAGATTTGGTCCCATATTTTAGGCAGATGAGATCTTTGGGATTTAGTCTATCAATAAAAGTTAATCTATACCTCTAGAATATATTTCTTCCACAAATCTAGTTAACGTGATCTATTCTTTTGTTCAAGTAATTGATAAAAATATTGAAACTCATACAGCAAAGGACAAACCTTTGGGGGATTCAATGGGGAAACTCTTCTAGGTTAGCATCAGCTTTTCCAGAACTCCTCTTTGAGCCCAGTGATTCAACCTTTGGCAACTCCACTCCACTGCTCTGTAGTCTAACCCATATCTCCTCACTTTATTCACCAGAAATGTGATCAAATACTTTTCAGATATCCAAGAAAACATAAATGTCAGCATTCTGTTGATTGACTAATCTAATAGCTGTTGAAAAAGAAAATAAGAGGAGTATGTTATGACTTACCTTGAAGAATCAATGCTATCTCTTTGTGTTTGGTGTGTCCACTAGTTATCTCACCAGTATATTCTAAATTTGATTTTTTTTTTTGCTGGAAATTAAAGTGAATCTCAGCATATTATAATTGGTAGATTCCTGGTAACCATTACCTGGTTCCCTATCATCTATTTTTCTAGATTTATACTGTTTTGTAATTTTTAGTCCAAAA
The DNA here is from genome assembly GCA_028658325.1 of Potorous gilbertii. Classification (NCBI taxonomy): domain Eukaryota; kingdom Metazoa; phylum Chordata; class Mammalia; order Diprotodontia; family Potoroidae; genus Potorous; species Potorous gilbertii. The sequence goes on from JAQQSK010000259.1 coordinate 26,253, forward strand.
GTTATTCTTCTTGACAGAGAATCAAGAAGTAAAATAGAGTTGAGCAGCTCTTTCTTTCTTACATTACCTTTATCCCAGGAACTCTTCCCTTTCACTTACTGTACATAGAATAACCAGGGCACAAGGGCTAGAGTTTCCTGGCAGCATTACTCGTGTTTACCTCTCTTTCCTTATCCAGGAATACCATTAATAACTCATTTAGATCTTTGTAATTTCATGCTTTGTATTTTCATACATATTTCAGTAGCTTTTTATCTAGGGTCCCTCC
>JAQQSK010000260.1:0-26500 GCA_028658325.1 Potorous gilbertii
AAAATGAATGTAAAAAGTTAAATAAATTTATTTAAAATAAAAAAATAAAAATAAAAAAAAAGAAGCTTATGTTCTGTGAAGGGAGAGGAGATAGCATGTAAACATATGAATATATAAGAAAAAGTTATTCAAAGTAAATAGAAGAACCCAAGAACCTGTGCTTAGATTCTACTTCTGCTGCTTATTTACCTGTGTTATCTTGGGTAAATATTTTAACCTCTCTGGGCCTTGGTTTATGTATCTGTAAAATAAAGGGATTGAAGGTGACATTTCCTCTAAAAGTCTTTCAGCTTTAAATCCTCTGATCTCATTTCCCTTACAGTATTTTCTTCCCCAAGTTAAATGCCCTATTGCACCAGCTGATAGTCTAGAAACATGACCTCCATCTCCTCTTCACCCTGGTTCATCCAAAGAGCTGAACTACAAGTTGAGGATGCAGGCTGTCTACATCCTCCAGTTCTGTTTGATTCAGCCAGTGTATGAAGAAAACATGGCCCAAAGACCCTTTCCATTCCCTTGGGTCCTTTCCTAGAGCTCCCTACAGAATTCTCATATTTTAAATCATGTTATAAGTTTCTTCCAGGAAGTTTACTTAAAAAGATATTCCAAAACTTCAAGCTCTCTACCACCTTTAGAACCTCAGGAGTCAATTACCTATTTAAGGACATTAACTATAACCCAAAGCAGTCAGATGACCTGGAGGAATCCTCCAGGCACTCTATGTGTGTGCATGTCATGGGCAATCTCTGCCAGCTGAACAGCAGAAGTAGGTGTCCTGGTTCCACGGTTGATGACTCCTTGCTTTATCATGATAGGAGCAACCAATAAACTAGCAGGGATTTGCTGAATATTTGACCAATTCAGGAAATTATAACATAGTAAAGATAGAACACACTAATTGTGTGACTTTGGAAAAATCAACTCAATTTCATCATCTGTAATGTGGAGAGACTAATTTCCTTCTCCTCATAGGTTGGTGTTGAAACTCAAGTGAGATTATTTTTTATGTGCATGAGTGTATTATCTATAAATAAATCATACAACAAATATATGAGTATGTAGTGCTTTGCAAACTTGAAACCATCATATAAATGTGATGTCAGTCAAAAAACATTTATTAAATACCTACTATGTGCCAGGGACTGTTCTAAGTGCTAGCTATATAAAAAGAGGCAAAAGATAATCCCTGCCTTCAAAATTACCCACAATATACTGGGAGAGACAACAAGCCAACAAATACAAACCAACAAGCTATATAAAGAATTAGGAAATGATTAAAAGAGAGAAGGCATTAGCTTTAAAAGGCATTAGCAAATACTTCCTATAGAAGATAGGGTTTTAGTTGGGACTTAAAAGAAGCTAGGAAGTCAGTAAGTAGAGGTGAAGAGCGAGAGTATTCCAGGATGGGAAGACAGCCAAAGAGAATGCCTGGAGCTGAGACATAGAGGGTCTTGTTCTTGGAGTAGGAGTACAGGGACATTGGAACATAGAGTACACAGAGGGGAGTAAAATATAAGAAGACTGAAAATGTCAGAGGAATGTGGGTTATAGTTTTGGAGGCCAAACAGAGCATTTTGTATTTGATCCTGGAGGCAATAGGGAGTCACTGGAGTTTATTACCTCATAAGAGGCACTGAATTTATTATTAAACTGAAAAGAAAAACATCTGGTTATTATTTCTCATGTGATCTAGAATAAGTCACTTAATTTTTAGGCTCAGTTTCCTCATCTGTAAAATGGACTTGAATTGATTGACCTCTAAAGTCTTGGCCAGCTGGAATTCAATGATGTTTCCCAGCAAGCACAATAATGGCAGGCAATTATACAAGGCTTTGAGGTTCACCAAGCCCTTCACAGTCAGTTTAGATGATCCTGACAATAAACTTAGGCGGCAGGTGGGATTATTATTAAATTTCAAATTACAAAATGAGGTGGAGATCAGTCCATTCAATTCTACAAGCATTTATTAAATACCCATTGAATGCAAGATGCTACAAATATGTATAAGGGGTAAGTGTTAGAGATACAAAGATGTATGCTCATCCTTCATTGCCAAAGAAGACCTTGCCATCACAGAAATGATGACACGAGTTGCATTGGACTTTGTTTTGAGTGAGGGAGGGCTGTGCAGGTCACCAGCCTCACTTCTCCTCCAGAACCATCTGAATCCAGTGACCAGATATTCATCAAGATGACTGGAGATGACCTAGGATGAGGCAGTTGGGCTTAAGCGAGTTGCCCAAGGTCACACAGCTAGTGAGTGTCAAGTGTCTGAGGTGAGATTTGAACTCGGATCCTTCTGACTCCAGCTCTATCCACTGCATAGCTGCCCCCTCAAATAACTAACATTTTAGAAGGGACAATCAACTTGCAGAAGGATAAGAAAATGTAATGACTTGACCAGGATCACACAGATATAAAGTGCCTGAGGCAGGATTCACACCCTGGTCTTCCAGACTCAAGTTTTAGCTGTCTGCACACTCTGCCAAAACAAGCTTCATAGGCGTCTTTCAAGGCTCAGCTCAAGTCCCATCTTAGGAAGGATTCTGTTCATGGTTCATTCTCCCTTCTCCCTTTCTATCTTCTCTCCTCACTGCCAGTGCCTTTCTTTCTCAGATCAATTCCCCTCTACTCTCTCTATACCATGAATGCAGCACGCCCATTATGAGTTCCTTAAGGCAGAGCCTTATTTTCTCTTTCTCTGTATCCCTCCCATTGAGCACAGTGCCTGGCACATAGTAAGCATAATTCCCTCACAACTTTTGTGTCCCAGGTCTCTATCCTTAGGCTTCTTCACTTCTCAGTCTATTCTTTCTCTCCCAGTGATCTCATCAACTCCCATGGTTTCCATTATCACCTCCACCCAAGTAAGTCTTGTAGTTAGATAACCCAGCCCTAATGTAACTTCATTCCACTCTCCCAATGGCAATTTTCAACTTACTAACTGCTAAATACCTTAAATTCAGAATGTTCAGAACAGAATTTATTATCTTTTACCCCAAACCCTCTTTCTAACTTAACTAATCCTGTCTAGTACACCATTAGCCTTCCAACCATTATGTTCATGAACTTAGAGTCCTCTTCAGGTCTTCCCAGTCTCTTCTCATACCCAATAAATGGTTTTCTTTTCAGATCATAAACTTTGAAGGTGTTCCCTTCCCAGATTGGTATCTTTGGGATGATAAATTGGTCCCTATTGTATGCTACTTGTTATCTAGTCTTTAACTAGGGTATTATTTCAGACAAACTGAGGTCTAGGAAAGATATTAATTTAGAAATGCCAAGGTCATCCACTGTATCCCAGGCCATCTGGGCTTTGGTCTTGACTCTGGACTTTGATGACTGGAGGAGAGAATGAGGTTGATGTAATTCATGCATACGACAGTTAAGATACCACCGTCATGAAGCCATCAGTGCTCTACGAGAATGGCGGTTGGACAGCAGCATGGCCTGTCAGTGGCTCAGTTTTGTCAGTCTGACCCTCAGAACACCTAGCACATCCAACCCTTGTCTCCACTCAAGCTAAGAAAAAGAACTGAAATAGGTATAGTGAATAACCCAAGTCTCTTGGATAAAGTGGATTCCTCCGAACACATTTTTTCAGACAGCATGAACTGGAAAAGCTCAATTTGCAGATGAAGAGACTGAGGGTTCTAGTTTCCATAGGTCCTTCCTGAGAGGCAACCTGGAAGTCAGGAATCCCTTGGTTCAAGCTTCTAATCCATATAGGTGATATAACATTAGACACAACTTCTCAGTGACCTAGATAATGCTCTCAAACTAGGAATTAGGGAGCAATGCTGGGGAGAGGAGATGCTTACTAAGAGCTTCCTGAATTATAGAGATCACAGATCTGTTCAAATTCAAAACAAAGTTACAGCAAAATCTACATAGAGCACTTGAGTTTGGAGTTGACCATGATCTTACGGGTTAAGCACATGGCACAGATGGTGACATGGATGTGGAAAGCAGCTGTGGGAATGCCACCCTCCCATGGGATGACTACACAGGGGAGCTCCTTATTCCTGGCCCACCTGTGTGATTCATTAACTTGTGGATCAGTCACAATGATACATCAGTGGGAAAAGTTACTCAGATATTATTGGCAGAAGATGTTGGAAAGATTAAGCAAATGCTATGTGATACAATTATCTGACAAATGTTATGAAAATGAGAAATCAGAAACTTATGGATTTAAAGGATGAAAACTCAAGAATCATATTCCAGTAGAAAAATAATAATGTGTAACAGCTACCAGAGGAAGGAAGAGAGGAAATGTAGAGTATTTTCTCTGTCACTTTTTTAGCTTTCTTATTATTTAATCTTTCCAAGCATTCATTCTTAATCCAACTAGTTTTTTCTAGTTAAACACATAAATTCACTAGAGCAAAGAATTTTGGAAAAAAAGAAAAAATCCATCCTTCTCAGGACTTATTTTTCTTTTATGTCTCTGGTAATTTCAATAGGTAATACAGAATGGTTGATAGAGCCTTTGGGTAAGAGTAAAAGAAGACAGAATAATATAATAGAAAGAGCCCTTTTTAGGCAATTTGAAGACTTGAATTCAAATTCTGCCTCAGCTACTTACTGCTTAGCACCATGGAAGTTACTTTCTCTCTCTGGGTCTCAATCCCCTACTCTGTACAATGTAAGAGAGCAGATGTTTTCTTAGGTCCCTTAGAGGTCTAAAGCTATGATCCTCTCTAGACCTCAGTTTTCCTTTTTGTAAAAGGAGGGGCTTGAATCCTTCTCACTCTAAGTCCTGTAATTCAGGATGAATGGTAACAAGAATAAACTTTGGGGACTTCATATTACTTCACAGATCAAGCCCTTTACAACCTGGCATCAGCCCTCCTTTCAAGGCTTATCCCACATCAACTATTCTCCTTCATGTCCACCACAGTCTATCCAAAGCGGTTATTGTTCCTTATATGTAGCACTCAATCTCCCATCTCCATGCCTTTGCACTGATCAGCCCCATTCCTTCCCCCCTTCCCTCTGCTTATTTGAAGCCCTAGATTCCTTCAAAGTTCTGCTACATGGAGCTTTTCCCAATTCCATCAACTGCTGGTGTCTTTTCCCCAAATTACCTTAGGTTTATTTTGTATCTATAGCACATTTTGCACATATCTCTATATGTGGATATTGTTTCCCCTGCTTAGACTGTGAGGGCAAGGACTACGTGAGACTCTTAGCTCTCTTGGCATTCTTCGAACTCCTCAATCACCCGGACTCTGTGCAGATGCCATGAATCACGAAAGAGTGCCGAGCATCTTTATCTCCTAACACAGGGTTCAGCACACAGCAGGAGCTTAATAAATATGTGGTGCTACATTGCTTAATATGGATCCTGGGACTCAGAGCTGAAAAGGTCTATACCCTTCATGTTACAGAGAGTGCAACTGAGGCCAATGAAGATTGAAAATATTAACCAGCAATAACAATTAACCTACATGTATATAGGACTTTAAGGTTTGCAAAGCACTTTACCAGTTTTATCTCACATAACCTTATTTGACCACCTGGCTGGTAAGTATTGCTTATTGTCCTCATTATACAAATGCCAAGAGAAGTTAAGGAACTTACTGAAGTCATACAGTTAGTAAATGCCCAAAGGTAGGACCTGAACTCAAGTTTTCCTCTGTGATTTAGGATAAATTTAATTTGGAGAGCTTGTGTATGGATCTTAGAATTTAGAGACAAGAGGAACATTTGAGGCAGCTGGGTTGCACAGGAGATAGAGCCCTAGACCTGGAGTCAGAAGATTTGAGTTCAAATCCAGCCTCAGACATTTACTAGCTGTGGGATGCTGGGCAAGTCACTTAACCTGTTTGCCTCAGTTTCCTCAGTTGTAAAATGGGGATATTAACAGCACCTCCCTTGCAGGATCATTGTGAGTTTCCTATGAGATAACGTTTGTAAAGTACTTAACATAGTATCCAGCACATAGTAAGCACTATGGAACTGTTAGTTGCTATTTTGTTTACTATTATCAGTATTCACTTAGTTCAGCTCCCATATTTTGCAGTAGTAAGAGTAGAAGGTGACATGATTTGCTTAGGGCCCACAGGTCGCAGGACAGAGATTCATACCCATGGCCTAGCCCTAAATCCTGGCCCTAAAGTCAAGGCTCTTTCCAATATGGCACCTATGAGAGTTTCATCAGGATTGTACTTCAGTTTTCAAGTTTCTGGGATTTGGCAATTACAACTAGAAAAAGGTTATTTAAAATGAGAATATTTTAACAGGACCAGTGACCATCCCCTCTGGGAATCATCCCAGATACCTTGCACCCTTCAATACTTAGCAGGACTGGTATCTAGTCCTGCGAACTACATGAACTCACAGCTTTGAATACTCAGAGACGACCCCAGTGCCTGACACATAGTAGGTGCCTAATAGACATTAACTGAATACAACAGTTACCAGTCATGGAGAGGAGAACATTTCCAAAGCTGGGGCCTCATCTTCAGCCCTTTCAGTTCTCTTTTGTGGTACGCGGTTGACTTTGTGTCATTTTCATAATCTGTGAGGAGGAAATGCATTCAGATTTACATCTGCTTTCTTACAAGACTAAATTTAGCCTCATGTCAACAGTTTACTTTGGCCCCAGACCATTTCCTCTTGTTGCATACCTTCTGCTTTCCAGCTCACATCATTGGCATGGATGGGTAGTAAATGGAATGGAAGATGCATGAGTTTGTGAGAAAGCTGGACTCCTCCAAAAGAGCCCTTGACGTTCAGGATCTGAAGGGGTGCTTACCCATTGACAGAGTAAATGGTCACCTGGATAGCCTAATTTGAATAGGTCCAAGAATGTCCATTTCCCCTACCCAAACGTAAATCTCCCAGCCTTCTGTGCTGTCTAAAATTCTAGCACTGGGCAGCCTCCTAGGAGGAGAGTCGAATCTAATAAATAGATCATTAACACAATAATAAGAATTATCTTGACAGCAGACACAGGAGTTTTGAAGGAATAGGTTTGATGGATAGGATGTATCCAGTAAAGAAGGTAAAAACTGGAGCATGAATCTAAGGGCCAAGGAGGAAAAACTTGGGTGGATGCTACAGATGCAATTATTAGGTATGTTTTCATCATTTCAGTCATGTCTAACTCTTTGTTATCCCTTTTTGAGGTTTTCATGGTAAAGATACTAGAATGATTTGCCATTTTCTTTTCCAGCTCATTTTATAGATGAGGAAACTGAGGCAAAAAAGGTTAAGTGACTTGCCTAGGGTAACACAGCTAGTAAATATCTGAAGCATATTTGAACTCAGGTCTTCCTGATTCCAGACCCAGCACTCTATTCACTGAACCATCTAGCTGCCCCCATGGGGATACCAGTGGGAAAAATGTCCAAAGGGTAGGAAATACATCTTCTATTTAAAGTGAATTCAAAAATGCCAATGGTAAAGAGTTTTAGAGATTATCTAGTCTAGTTCCCTTACCAATGGACTTAGAGGTGGAACTAATACAGATGGGGAAACAGATTTTAAGGAAGGTTAGGTGACTTGCCCATAGTCATGCAATCAATCAGGGTAAGAACTAGTTCTCAAATACAGTTCTCATTCCTTCCAGTCCAGAGCCCCTTTCCTTGTATCAAAATGACTGTCTCCAGCAAAGGCTGAGGTTAGTATGAATGATTTGTATGGTTTCTATGTTCCTCTAGCTTTGAAATTCCAATTCTTTACCCACTCCCTATCCCCCACAGTGCAGGGCACAAAGGAAGTGTTAAATAAATGTCTACTGATGATTCTTACTGGGAAATTGGTAGCACACGTCCAATTATGGCACTCTCCTACTCAAGAAACTTCAACAGAACCCTACTGCCTGGTCCAGAACTATCTTTCAAAGTTGATTGAATATTACCACTCTCCCGAGCTTAGCACAATGCATGGCACATAGTAGGTACTTAACAAACACTGAGTGACTCATGCACTGAGTACTCCAGTCAAAGGAACTGACCTTACTTCCCCTATCTACAACATTCTATCCCCTGTCTCTACACATTTGAAATTCTTATTTAGAATTTTTAGTGTCTTCAAAGTTTAGCTCATTTTTCTGCCCTCCACCAGAGACTTTCATGATTCCTCCCACCACTGACATAACTTTGTATTATTTTAACAGAGAGATAGTTCTGGGTAGTGGATAGAACTTGGACATGGGTTCAAGTATCACTACTGGTACACACAAGTTGTGTAACTCTGGGCAAATCATTTCACCTCTGGCTGCCTCAGTCTACTCCTCTGTAAAATATAAATAATAGCATCACCTACCTCCCAGGCTTGCTGTGAGAATCCAATGAGACAATTTTAACGTGCCAAACACAGTGCTTGACCCATAGTAGGTATTTGATAATTGTCTGTTTCCCTCTTTTTCTCTCAGTAAAACCTTAGCTCCTTGAGGGCAAGCACTGTTTCATTTTTGTCTTTTTATCCTTATACTAGGGACACATAATGGGTGTTTAATGAATGATTGTTGAATAGAGCTGGGAAAGGAGAAGGAAGATGGACAGCTCAGAGGATGGCCAATGAAGACACACTTTCCTCTCCACAATTACAACTGACATCGAATGACTTGAGTTGTGCCTCAGGGTGCCACAAAATCTCGTGTAGATGCCGTTCATTCCTCCTTAGAGAGCCCTGCATGGTCCCTGATCCTGGTGGGATGATGCTGCTCTCTCTCCATATTTTTTCCCTTGCAGCTCAGTCTTGCACGGAAGCCCAGAGGAGACCAGTCCAAAGAGCCCAGGACAGAACATCCCCTTTCTCCTCTGGATGAAAGGACCGCGCAGAGTCCCTGATCCTGGCAGCAGAATCTCACTTGCTGCAATCGGAGGATGTTTACTTGAGTGGCTCTCCCCCTGCAAAGCTATTTTTTTGTTCATTCCAAGATGAAAAGCAAACATTTATGGATCAAACAGCCTTGTTTTTGTGGGTTCTCTTCCAGAATCCATAAACGCGGAGGCTGATCCTCCAAAGGCACACACGCTTTGGAGAAATTAAAGCAAAGCCGTTGGAGTTCTGCCCGGAGCGTTGTCAGAGACAGAGGCAGCGCTCTCTGGCAGAAAACGATTTGTCAGAGTCTGCTCTGGGTGGTTCAGAATTGCCCCCTGGATGGCTTTCTTTCTTCATTCATTTAACAATCATTCATTTATGCATTCATTCATCCATGCATCCCTAGTCCAAGCTACCATCTTCAGCATGTGGCAAGAACTATGAAATGACAGTAAGCATTCAGAATATCTTACTTTTGGGATGACATATTTTACTCCTCAAATCAATTAAACCTATACTTAGTCTAATCCTAGCAACAGCCCTGTGAATGAAAAAGAAGATAGAATATTATTTTTCCCATTTTAGGGATGTGAACCAAGAGAGTCCTAGAAAAACAAGACAACTTGCCAAAGGTTCTCCAGTTCACGGTGTCTCAGTAAGCAGGTCTCTCTATATGTCTAGTCCAGCCTATTTTGGGGCACACTAGAAAATTTCCCTAGCCCCTCTTCCATTTTTCTTCTCTGGGAAATGGAAGTAAGGATGCTGAATCCCAGAAAAGAAATGTCATCCAGTGATGAAACAATTTACAAGGTGTAGTTCAATATAGCTGACAAAACAATGCTCTTTGAAAATGGTTAATCCATTAGCTGAAGTTGTTTTAATTCATATTAACCAATTAACCCTCAGCTCATAGCTGAAAGGAACCTCAAACTTTATCTAGTTCGGCGCTTTCATTTTATATAGAGAGAAACTGAGTCATCAGGAGGTAAATGTATCTTGCCCTAACTCTCAAAGATCAAAGACAGAATTTGAAACCAGGTTCTCTGATTTTTCGATTTTGTATCTATATACCCAGTTATTTGGCACAGTGCAGCAAGTAATAAATGCTATATTGTCACAGGACAGGATTGTTACGGGGGATCTCTCCCCAAGTCATTGCTGGCAAAATTCTTGCTAGAGTTCTCCTTAATAGACTAATCCTTCACTTGGGAGATGGGCATGTGCCTGAGAGCCAGTGTGGCTTCAGAAAAGGCCAAGGAACAGTTGATAGGGTGTTTTCTGCCCAACAACTTCAGGAGAAATGCCAGAAGCAGAACAGAGGTCTGTACACAATGTTTGTGGATCTAACCAAGGCCTTTGGAAAATTATGTCAAAATTTGTTTGCCCAGAGAAGTTCATCAATATCATACGTTAATTTCATGACGGCATGTTTGCCTGGGTTCTGGATAATGGACAATGCTCTCCTGCCTTCCCAGTCACCAGTGGAGTGAAACAGGGCTGTGTGCTTGCTCCCATGCCTTTTAGCATAATGTTTTCAGCCATGTTGACAAATGCTTTCATTGAGGATGAACATGGCATCAAGGTCAGCTACCGTAATGATGGTAAGTTCTTCAGTTTGAAAAGGCTATAAGCCAAGACCAAAGTGGAGGGAGTGTTGGTGCATGATTTTCTGTTTGCACACAATTGTGCACTCAATGCAGCCTCTGAAGCTGAGATGCAACAAAGTATGGATCAATTCTCTGCTTCCTGTGCTCATTTTAGCCTAATAATTACAACAAAGAAATGTAGGTGCTCCATCAGCCACCACCACACCGTCCATACATGAAACCATTGGTTATAACAAACGGAGAAGTTTTGAATGCTATGGATAAGTTCACTTACCTTGGTAGTGTGCTTTCCAGGAATGTACATATTGACAATGAGATTGATGCATGCATTGCCAGAGTTAACTCAGTGTTTGAGAGACTCTGAAGAAAGGTTTGGGAGAGACGAGGTATTAGACTGGTTACCAAACTGAAGGTCTACAGAGGCATTGTGCTGACCTCATTGTTACATGCTTGTGAAACATGGACAGTCTACCAGTGCCATGCCAGGAAACTGAATCTCTTCCATTTGAACTGTCTTAGGAAGATTCTGAGGCTCACCTGGCAGGATAAGGTACTGGACACTGAAGTCCTTGCTCAAGCTGAATTGTAAAGTATTCAAACTATACTTCAGAGAGTGAAACTCTGATGAGCTGGCCACGTTGTTCAAATGCAAAATGTACACTTGCCAAGAAGACTATTTTATGGAGAACTTGCATGGGGCAGGCGATCACATGGTGACCAGAAGGAATGATACAAGGACACTCTCAAAGTCTTAAGAAATTTGGATTTGACTGTGCAACATGGGAGACACTGGCACAGGACCACTCAGCATGGCATGCCCACATAAGAAAAGGTGTTGTGCTCTTTGAACAAAGTAGGATTGAGACAGCACCAAGTAATCACAGGATGCACAAATTTGGGATATCTACCCCAAATATTCAGATGGACTGTTTGTGTCCAACCTGTGGTAGAGCATTCCGAGCTCGTATTGGTCTGATCAGCCACAGTCGGATACAATGAAATTTCACTTAACAATGGTGATGTCATTTTGGCCCTCCTCGAAGAGGAAGGACAACAACCAACCAAATGTTATATAATTTACTTTTTTCTCCTATTCGTAAGACTCCATCTCCTGTTTCTGGGTCTTCCTACTGACTGTCCCTACATATTCAGATTTCACTCCCTCCTTCTGTCCACCTGAGAGTCAATCTAGTCATTTAAGATGCCCCTCAGATACTATTTTCTGCAGGAAGCCTTTCCTCATCCCCCCAATAGCCCTCGTCTTCTCTCTCACATTACTTGGACTTAACTACTTTGTATATGTTTATATTTTTTCACTCTATATTTATGCTACATACATTTTCATATGTATTTGCTATCTCTCCTCATTAGAAGATAAATTTCTTATAAGCAGAGATGATTTCATTCTTTGTCTTTCTCTCCCCAACACTGAGCAGAGTAACTAGTGCTTTAGAAGTATAGATAGGTGCTTAAGTGGATGCTTAATAAATATTCAGTTCTTTTGTTCTTCATTTTTTCTCTTTATTTCCTTTATTCTTTTTTCTTTCTTCCTTTCTCTCATTCATACCTTCTCTTTTTACTTCTTTTTCTTTTCTTCCTTCCTTCTTTCTTTCTCTCCATCTCCCTTTTCTCTTTCTCTTTCTACTTTTCTTCCTTTCTTTCCTTCTTCTCTCTTCTTCCTTCTTTCCTCCTTGCTTCCTTTCTTCATTCTTATCTTTCCTTCTCCCCTTTTTCCTTTCTTTCCTTCTTTCTTTTTTCTTGATTTTTTTCCTCCCTTACTCCTTCCTTTCTTTCTCCCTTCCTTCCTTTTTCTTTCTCTTTTTCTTTTTCATGACATTATTTCAATCTCTCCATATCTCAGGACAGATGACCTCAGCTATGCCATTTAAGGGGGCCAAAATATGGGGGAAATACTCAATTTTGTGGCTGTCTATAGAATGACCTTGGGGTTTATTCTGTCCCTTACTAGATCTATGACCATAGGCAAACCATTCAAAGACCTTTCTATGGCTCAGTTTACTCATCTGTTAAGTGGGGAATTTAAAATAGATAGTTTTAAGGTTTCTTCTAACACTGAATCTTATCACTTGGTCAAAAAAGGAACTCTAGTTTGTGTTCTTTAGCTAGGAATGGCATTAAGGATTACTATGAGACAGGGTTTTACTTACCCTGGGAAAGCTCTTGTGGGCATGTTATGTAATAACAATCCCTTGAGGTAGAACATTTGGGACCTGGGATATCATTCACTCTCTTAAGTTAGTAGAGATGGACAAAGCCTTATCAGTCAACTAAGTCAAGTCTTTCCCTTATATATGAAAGAACTGAGACCACAGCACCCTTCCCTTTCAGAAATTTTGTCCTGACCTGTCTTATAGAGTGGCCTGAGACACTCAAAGGGTAAATGGCACAGCCAATGTGTGTCAGCAGCAAAACTTGAACCAAGATATTCTAGTCTCCAAACTCTGTCCACCAACTATATCACACTGACTTTGAGGGAGTTAGATACCATGGAGATAACATAACCTCCTTAAGGGCGAAGACTGTTTCATTCTTTCTTTTGTTTCCTCAGCACCTAATCCAGTGCCCTCATACAGTTGGCACTTAATAAGTGTTTGTAGATTGATTTTTCCTATGTATTTAGCAACCAACAGTGTCTGGCATATAACGGGTACTTAATAAATGTTTATAGCTTGATAGATTACAAATGTCCCCATTTTCAAGATGAAGAAACTAGGCCTTGGAGTTTGAGTGATTAGCTCAAAATCACAAAACCATTGTGTGTCCAGAGTCAGGATTTGAGCTCAGGACTTCCTAGCACCTCACATCAGCCCTCTCCTATACTATATTACTTCTTGTCTTGTACCTAATAGGTCATTAATAAACATTTGCTGAATTAAATTGAAGGGATTTGCTCAAAACCTATATTGTGTTTTACTGTTCAATCATGTCTGACTCTTTATGACTACATTTGCTGCTTTCTTGGCAGAGATAGTGGAACAGCTGCCATTTCCTCCTCCAGCTCATTTTACAGATGAGGAAACAGGCAAGCAGTAGTAAGTGACTTGCCCAGGGTCACATAGCTAATAATTGTCTGAGGCCAGATTTAAATTCACCAAGATGAGTCTTCCTGACTCCAGGGCTATCCACTATGCCACCTAACTGTTCATCTTTTTATGCACACATATAAATATTTACAAGATACATCTCAAATAAACCAATTGGAATTTCAGGGGGTTGTGATAGCAGTTTTTAATGGTAGTGAAAATCCTGTTGTAGGCAGTAGTGTTTCAACTGAGTTTTTGAAGGGAATTAGGAATTTTAAGAGGTAAAGCGAACGAGGCAGTACATTCCACATATGGGGATCAGCCTACTCTGGAACCACCTAACTGCTCTCATTTTCCTTATCTATCTTCAAAGGGAGGATATTACATTGGAATGGATGGTTTTGAGTTCCCTTTCAGCTTAAGAGCTATGCTGGATATGCAATCTTCAGCAAGCCAATTCCTTTTTTGGAACTAGGTTTCCTTATCTTCAAAATAGGAGCATTGGACTAGACCAGGGCTTCTTAAACTTTTCCCCCTCACAATCCCTTTTTGCAATTGGGTAACATTCTTGGCAGTGCAAAATGTGTTCAGAACCAAAGCTGAAATGGAGTTCACCAGTGCAACATGGGCAAGTGCTACCGGAAACACCTCAGATTCATTATGTGTTTGAATTTGGATTAATTTTTGGCCTTCACATGTTCAGAAACTGGTCATAACCCACAGTTTAAGAAGCACTGGACCAGATGGCCTTTAAGGTATCTACCCACTCTAAATGTTGAAAAGTACTTGGCAAATTACAAAGAACTATGGATTTAAGGTATTTTGTTTTTCCTTCCCTCTCAACATATTACATGTATTTATGTAGGTACATGTGCATATGTGTGTGTGTAAGTCAAATCAACAAGTATTTGCTAAATGCGTACTATGTACTATGCATGATGCTAAGCTTAGGGGAGACAAAGAAAGACAAAACCAGTCCCTAGTGTCATGGCTCTAACAGGCTAGTGGAGGGACAACATTCAAGCAAAGGTTCCCAGGTAATCCATAGTGCCCTGAGCCACAAGCAGTGGTCTTGACTTTTGTCCTATCTATGGACTTCAGTCGTTTAGGGAGAGTGACACTGACAACTTTGTGAAGCTCTGCCTCACTTTAACCCAATTCACACCCAAGTCAACACACTACCCAGGATATCATTGGTCCTCTTCAAAAATGAACACAACTCAAACAAGCTGGACACAGGACAAATTAGGGGTGATGAACAGAGGGAAGGAGCTAGAATTAAGTGGGGATTGGGAAAGGCATCCTATAGAAAACAGGATTTAGGTTGAGACTTGAAGAAAGACAGAGAAAATAGGAGGAAGAGATAAGAAAAAAGATAATATCAGGTACAGGGAACAGCCTGTGAAAGTGCTCCCAATCAGGAGATGGAGGACAGTATGTGAGGAGCAACAAGGAGGCCAGTGTCACTGGATCCAAGAGTACCTACCGTGGAACAAGGTATAAGAAGACTGGAAATGCAGGAACAGGTCAAGGTATGAAGGGCTTTAAAAGCCAAACATAGGAGGCAATAGGAAGAGACAGGAGTTTATTGAGTAGGGGGATGACATGATCAGACCTGTGTTTTAGGAAAATTACTTCAGTGGCTGAAAGGAGGATAGATTGGAGTGAGGAGAGACTTGGGGAGTGCAGACCCACCAGCAGGTGTAACGTGATGAGGGGCTGCACCAAAGTGATGACAATGTCAGAGGGGAGAAGGGGATATATAGGAGAACTGTTAGGACTCAGAAATCCTTACAGCTCCCAAATTTCTATGACTTCAGTCCTGGTTTTTCCTTTTCTGGTCCTTAGTTTCTCTGACTAAATATGGGTGGGTTGGAGTAAATGATACACCAGGTTCCTCTTTTTTTTTTAATTTTTAAGCCAGTGGGACCTGGAGGAAGATCCAGCAAAAGATACTAAAAAGAGAAAAGAAAAAAAAAGATAAGTAGGGAGAGAAGCAATATCCTGAAAATCTGGAGAGAAGAGGGCAATCTACACAGAAGTCAAGAAAGATGAATGACCTGGCAATAAAGAGATCATTAGGAACTTTGGAGAGAGCACTTCTCTTTAGAAGATGAAGATTCCAGAAGTGAATGAAGAGACAGAGTGGAAGTACCTGTTGTAGACCCAGATGAGTCAGGGTGAAATAGTGGATGCAAACTGAAGACCCAGTGACACCTACCTCTGGAGCAGGCTGGCCTTGGGACCCTGGATGAGTCCCATAATCTCTAACTGCTCCTAGGCAATTCTCTAGGACTCTAAAGAATTGATTCTTTCCTTTGAGAGCTCTCTACACCAAATAAACTACAGGTCTAGTTGAGACACTAAACATACACACAAGTATACTAGAATATGCATAGTAATTCTATAAATGTTATTTTAAGCAAAGCAGGAAACTTTACAAGAACCAATGTGGGATAATGGAAGGAAAACTATCCAGAAGACCCAGGATCGAGCTTTGTCTCTAAAGTGCAAGGTTATATAGATCTTGAAGAGATCTTTGAGGTCATGGGCTTGTCCAGGGTCACACAGCTGGTCATCACTCCATGAGACCAGATTCTGGCCTCAAAATATTTATATTATGGGTAAAGAAGGTAGAAATAGACAATTAAACTCTTCCCACTCTTCCCACAGAGCTGTAATTACTACCTTGCTTTATATCAAGTGGTCCCCAACGTCCTTGAGGTAAAAATGGCCTTCCTGTTTCAAGTTCGACAATTTGGCACATTTAGTTCTAGCTCCAGGCCTTAGTGGGCTGCGGGAGGTAGTTTCTTTTCCTCTTGCCTCCTCCCTCGGTGCTGCTTCATTCTTCTGAAAGTTTGGGAATTTTAGGGAACATTAAGGTAGAATTTTTGCTATAATTTAATTTATAATCAAATATAAGTAGGAGAAAATCCCTTTCAAGAGACCAAGGCTAATTTTGTTGATAGCATCATATTATTATAGTTAAATTGTCCACATGTTAACAGAATGAATTTTCTTTCCCACTTTAAACCTCTGAAAGTTGCTTCTTACATTCTGGGGCCTCCCTTAGCACTCAATGAAAATGCCCAGACTGGAAAATGGAGTTCTTTGTTTGAGGAACATAAAGGATTCTGGTATCCCTGGGTCAGAAAGGGTGAAGGAGTAAGGGATAAGAATGTGTAGGGGTGGGGATAGGCTGTGCCAAACAGAAGATTGTATATTTTATCCTAGAGGTGATTGGGGGCCACTGGAGTCTACCGAATATTAGAGCAACAAGGCCAGATTTGCACTTTAGATGGAAGGAGAGTGGGCTGGAATACAGGTTTTGGGCAGAAACATTAAACCAAAGGCTCCTCTAATATCTATTGTATGTGTTTGAAGTGATGAGGGTTGGTAATCTTGTCAGGGGAGAGGACAGACCACATAGTAAAGCTGTTAAAAAAGGAAAATCAATAGGACTTGATAACAAATTGTATATAGGTGGTAAGAGCAAATGAGGGGTTGAGGATGGCACCCAGATTTTGAGCCTGGGTGACTGAGAGACCCTCATCAGTAATAAGGGAATTAGGAACGGTGAAGGATTTCAGAGGAACTTTGCTTTGGAGTTCTGCTCTGGAGATGTTGAGTTTAAGGTGTCTACAAGTCACGTGGTTCAAGATGTTCAGTAGGTAGCTGGAGATGTGAATCAGGAGGTTAGGAGAAAGGGTAGAGCTGGATAAGGGGATGGACAATATATGGCATACAGAACTCGACACTAGCTATAGTGAGTTGTGATTTGACCAAGGAATTGACCAAGAATCATGCCAGATGTGACAGTGTGGATGGTTCTGACCTGCACATGTAAGAAACTCAATTCAATTGAAAGAAATTCAATAAAGACTGAAACAACCTTCAAGTAGAAGAGAATGGAAGAAGAGCCCAAAGGAGTCATGAACACTGGGCAAGATCTAAGATAGGAGAAGGGGCAGGGTGGGAGGGGGAAGTTCAGTTCCAACCAGGCAGATCAAGGGAGGTTTCTGGAGGAGAAGACATTAGAGCTGGGCCTAAGCAAAGGCCCGGAAACAGAAAAACCCAGCTTTAAATCCATGACCCCATGATCCAGAAAACTCTAAACTGAATGTATATGCATTAAAACAACAACAACCTTAAGGGATTAGATGATAGATTGTTTGGATGGTGGATCCTAAAACAATAGTAATAATATAGTGTTTGTATAGCATTTCAAGATTTGTAAAGTACTGTACTATATATATACATATATATATATATATGTATATATATAGTATCTCTATATATAAAGAGATTCTCTCTCTCTCTCTCTCTCTCTCTCTCTCTCTCTATATATATATATATATATATATATATATATATATATATATCCTATATATATAGATAGATAGATAGATAGATAGATAGGGTATATTATATTACTATTTAATTAAATACATGGGGCAGCTAGGTGACTCAGTAGATGTCGTGCTGTGCCTGGAGTCAGGAAGATTCATCTTCCTGAGTTCAAATCTGGCCTTAGACACCTACTGGCTACATGACCCTGAGCAAGTCAGTTAACCCTGCTTGCCTCAGTTTCTTTACCTGTAAAATGATCTGGAAAAGGAAACGACAAACCACTCTATTATCTTTGACAAGAAAACCCCAAATGGGGTCATGAAAAGAAAAACACAGCTAAAAATAACCAAATGACAATACATTAGATAGACATGTAAGTGGCATAGTAGGTAGGTAAAGTTCTGAAATGGACTTGGAGTCAGGCAGACTTGATTTCACATCCTGTCTCAGATACTTAACAGCTGAATAACCTTGGGCAAGTTACTTCATCCCCTTCTGCTTCAGGTTTCTCATCTTCAAAAGGGGATAATAGCAGCAGTTGTTGCTTGGCTAGCACAGGATAATATTTGCAAAGCTCTTAGCATGGTACCTGGCACAGAGCAGACAATTAATCAATGCTTGTTTCCTTCCTTCCTCTTTAAATAGAATAAGGGAAAAGGACTGGGTGTGGAACTTCATTTGTTTGGAGATTCTGGTGAGAAACCCCTACTTAAGGAGATTATCTCTCTCTACAATTTTTGCCTCGAAAATCCCCAGGTTGTGACTTGCCCAGGGTCATACATTCTGCATATGTAAGAAACAGGGCTCAATCTCAGATTTTACAGGCTCCTGGACCAGCTCTCTAATACCTTATACTGTTTCTCATGCTAATAAGATGACATTTATAAGTCATGAATGTAAAATCTTACACTCAGAATCAAACTTTCCAAGCCTAACATGAGCAAGGCCTGACCAGACAGCAATTTATCTTAAAAAAAAGTCTGGGGGGGGGTCTTACTGGGCAGCAAGCTTAATATGAGATACTAGTATGATTATGGAGCCAACAAAATGAATGCAATCTTAGACTTCATTAAGAGAGACATAATGTCCAGGACTAGGAGGTGAAGCTACCCCTGATCTCTACCCTGATCAGATCACATATAGGGGATTGTATTCAGTTTGGGGTATGTACTTTCAGAGAGGATATTGATAAGCTAGAGAATGTTGGGGCATGGTGGGGCAGGGAAGGTCAAAGGACCTTGGATCTAGACCTGGACCTCAGGCTTCGTCTTAGTCCTACCTTATTTTACAGATGAAGAAATTAGAAGGCAGGAACATCATGTGATTTGTACTAGGACATGGCATGGCAGGCATGAGGGGCAGGATTTAAAACCCAGTCCTCCATCACGCTGACTCACAGCTTCTAACTCCAGCCTGTGGCCTCTCCCTCTGACTGGTCGTTCCTCCCAGAACCTCCATTTTAAGAGAAATGCCCAGGCCATTTACAGTCACTCTTCCACTCCTCTCTGGCCAGCTCTCTAGACATTTTCCTCCACCATGTTCCTGAACTGGTGCCTTCTCCCTCTACCCCATCCCCCTTTCTCCTTTTTAAGTCCCTTTTATGCCTTATTTTCTCTCACTGAAATATAAACTTCTCAAGGGCAAGGCTTTGGTTGTTGGTTGTATTTGTATTTTCAGCGTTTAACACAATGCCTGGCACATAGTCGGTGCTAACTGCCTTTATTTCACTCTGACTGTAGAGCTGGAGTCCTTCCTGTATCCTTCCCCAGACAGACTCCCTGTGTGCTGTATGAGTGTCTGGTGTAGCTGGCCATGTAGACCTGAAGAAGAGAAGGCATAAGGAGGCTATATTAGGGGTGGCTCCACACTTGACAGGGTGCTCCATAGAAGAAAATCTAACCTGTCACTGGAATGGAGAACTGGAAACAACACATGGGAATGTGAACTGCAGGGGAGCAGGCATGATGTGAGGGGGAACATCCTAATAATTCAAGCTCTGTCAAAGTTGAGTGAACAGTCTAGCGAGATAGGTGGCTTCCCCTCACTGAAGGATTACCATTCAAGTTGACTGTCAAAGGGCTTATTTTTTAGGTACAAATTGGACTCAATTCCCCATGAGATCTCTTCTAACCCTGAAACCCTGTGCTTCTTTTAATTGAAACATTATAGTCTCCTGCCTGATGATTTCTTTCCTTCTACCAGCCTAGAAATACCTATGATATATCTTCTTTTGAGATCAGGGAACCTAATGCTCAGGAACTTAATGCAGTCCTCTAACTGCAACGGTCCTAGAGGTCTTGGAGTCCAATCTCTTTATTTTTACAGGTGAGGATCTGAAGTCCAGAGAGGTGACTTGCTTAAAGTCACATAACTAGGAAATTCCCAAGGTGGGGTTTGAACAATCATAGGCGGTAGAAGTTATTTTTATCCCAATTTTACAGATACAGAAATCGAGGTAGCTGGAGAATAAATGATTTGCCTGAGACTGAACAGATAATAAGTATGAGTTTGGATTTGAATTCAGATCTTCCTGAGTTCAGGTCTATCCCATCTATACACTATGACACCTAGATGCCTCCCACCATTGTTTAACATCTAATGTAGGAAAAAGGAAGAAGGGAAGGGAAAGAAAGGGAAGGGAAGAGGAGAAGGGTAGAGGAAAAGGGTAGAGGAAAAGGGTAGAGGAAAAGGGAAGAGAGGTGAGGAGAGGAGAGGTGAGGAAAGGAGAAGAGAGGAGAGGAGAGGACAGGACAGGAGAGGAGAGGAGAGGAGTGGAGAACAAGCATTCATCATAGGATGTGAGAGGTAGAAGGGATTCTTAGAGTCAGGCAATCTAATACAAACCCTTCATTTTGTAAGTGAGGACGCACAGAGTGGTTTTCCCTGAACCACAAAAATACAGCAGAGCTAGAATTTAAACCCAAGATCACTGACATCAAATCCCTGTCTTCTACCACATCATATATTCTACAAGATAGCTTCCATGGGAAAGAGCCCTACTAGGTGGCTCAAATGTCCTAGGTTTTAGTCTCTGGGTAGAAGAATGGGGCCACTACAAGGCATGATCTTAGTAAATCTCCTGTCTAGGCTTCCATTTCCTCCTCCCTCAGTATGAAGAAGGTTAGACTAACTATTAAGACTTCTTCTATCTGTGACACTGTGTGTTTAAACAGCCCTCCCAGTTCTGAGACTCTCTGGGTCTATAATTCTTAGTAGAAAAGTCAAGCCTCCATGTTTCTACCCTAACTAACCTACTAAGCCCAACCTTTGTTGATACTTGGCACTTGATACTTTCTAAATAACTATGTTTATGAGGATTTATGAGTCAAGAAGGAAAAAGTCATCAAGGGGGTCTCCTTCCATGGATGGAGGCCACAGGATGTGAACTAATAAAATTGCTGATAAGGAGCATTAAGTAATGCTCCTTAGTTTCAAGGAATAAGAAAGGAAAACAAAATGCTCAGGTTAAGTCAGAACTTCCTACTTCCTCCCACTCTGAGAGTGAGAAGGGAGGAGGCTCTCAAAAGGGAAGGAACAACTGCTCAGGGGAGGAAGCTAATGGGGAATTCCCTGATTCTGGAGAGCCTGTCAACATGTGCCCTCCCTTGGAAAGGCCCTGGATCCTCCTTTTCCATCTTCTCCAGAAAATTAGTTAAATGGTGCATGCTGTGGGTGTGGTAAATATGTATTAGTACTTACTATGTAGCAAGAGTGGTGTCAAGCACCGAGGAAAGTAAAAGGTGTAGACCATATCCCCAACAAGGTCTCACATTCTTGTACAGTTCCTCAGCATGCTGCCTCAACTCTGCCATATCTTTACCTCTCCGCTCCCCTACCCTGAACCTCACTTTTGGACACCAGTCTTTGATAAGTGAGTTTCTACCTTTCTTGACAGTAACCAGCCTCCACACCACTTACCAGGCATCTCCACCCTCTGGTCCAACATATCCTTTCTAACTCCTGTCTATAACTTTTCTTTACCCATTAGATATAAGCACCACAAGAGTAGGGACTGATTGACTGTCATCTATGTGTATCCCCAGCCCTCAGCATTGTGTGTCTAACACATAAGTAAATGCTTAATCATGTTCCGTTTCACCCACTCACTCATTCAGAACCTCTCTCTTTCTCTGTCTCTGTCTCTCTGTCTCTCTCTGTCTCTGTCTCTCTGTCTCTCTCTCTCTGTCTCCCTGTCTCTCTCTCTCTCTCGCTCTCTCATCTATCTATCCAAAAGTAGCCACAGAAAAATTTATTGATCTTTTCTTTCCAGTAATAATGACAGGATTTAATTAATTGGTTCCACTAGTTTTATTGACTCTAATAGATTTAATTAAGTGGTTCTAAATCTGGTTATGTATGCTGTTGGAAATACTACCAAGGAATAAGTTACACATGGCTAACGGTACCTAGGCATAACCTGCCATGGGATGAACTTACCAGTCAGAGTAGTGAATAGATGGAAATTCTAGAGCTAAATGGGCTAAATCTTCCTGACCTTGTCTTTGATCCAAGGAGTGGTGGTGTGAAGATGGATACTTTTTTTTTAAAGCCAAAAGACTTAGTAACATCCCCGACAAAGGGAAAATTAATTTCTACCTGATGACTCCTCCAGTGATGGGAAATATTTTGGAATAGAATCAATGAATGACTGAATAATAGGTAATACCTATTAAGGAAAGATCTAGATATTCCCAGATTCTATAACCTACTAACAAGGATACCAGGAAGAATCACTCATATCTCTCAGTATTGATCCTTAAGCATTACTCTCAGAGATAATATTCACCATAAGCCTGACCCAAGGAAAAATTTCTGATTT
The DNA here is from genome assembly GCA_028658325.1 of Potorous gilbertii. NCBI lineage: Eukaryota > Metazoa > Chordata > Mammalia > Diprotodontia > Potoroidae > Potorous > Potorous gilbertii. Next base: position 22,599 of record JAQQSK010000260.1, read on the forward strand.
TATGACGTCATATTGTGTTGATTTTACTTTTTTTTAAGTTTAATAGCAGGGTCCTTTGGAACAAGAAAAGGAAACGATCAATAAGAATTATTATCAGAGAAGGCAAGATTCTCCACAGTATAGTCAACTCTTTCAATTCTCCAACATGATGTTCCATATTTTATACTCTCATTTGGAAAAGCTAAGTAATTTTCCTAGAATTTGCTCATAAAATGCTCAGATTCAAATGCTGATTCTTCTTCTTACTTCCATGTTTTAAGTCAGTTCCGTAAACCTGGGCCTCTCTGGGTATGTCAAATGTATCAAAAGACATTAGATCTAGAATTTTAAAAGGATCTTAGAGCCCATCTGCACTCATTTTACAAAAAGTAGCTGAGATCCAGAGAGATTAAGTGATGTGGCCAATTGGGCTATGGACCTCAAAGTCCAGAGGCAGGGCACTTTTCACTGTCTCTTAATGTCAGTATATATGTATTTGAACTGTGTGTCAATGGGTGAACACATGTGCATGTGGAATGTGAACACAAGTATGTGCCCTGCCCTTGACCCAAAAGTCTTTCCTGTTTCCCCTTCCTAGAGACCAGAGAACCTAGCCCTCAGGTCTTGATTTTAATTTGAATCTTGGCTATGCTTGTTATGCCCCATTTGATTCTAGAAATAGTACTTCCCTCTCTTGGACTCAGTTTCCCCATATGTTGCATGAGAACATTAAATCATAAATGGATAATTTCTAATTTCTTTTTTCAGTGCTTACTCCCATGATCCAATAGTGAAATTTTCCAGGTCGTTAAGCCTTAAGATAATTACAGATGCATGTCTTTACCCTCAGGGTGATGGAAATGCAGAGATTCCAGAGAAGACTCGGGAACCATGTACAGGAATCCCACTTTCTTCTCTGGGGCTTCCCCTCACTGGCCACTTTGCTTTTCCTCCAAGGAATCCTCACTGTATAATGGCTTTTGAAACACTTAGGCACCACTGCTCTGGAGATGATAGATTCTATTTGTTTGAGTTATTTTTTTTAATTATCCTCCCACTTCTCCAACCAGTCCAAAAAGAGAAAGGAAGGAAGAAAAAGCATGAGAGCAATGGTAGTGTATAGACATTTATGTATTATTGTCTCTGGATTTTGTTTTGCATTTGCTTGCTTGTTTTAGATTTTAGATTTTGGCCAAACGCCCCTAACATGAATGTGGGTCTATATTTAAATTGGTCTTATCTTGTTTGGAATCTGAACTCTTAGCACAGGAATGACTCAGAAATAGGGTTTTTCATCTCTGGCTACAGGGTGCTTAAACACCAAGGATCCTTAACAAGTCACTAAAAATGCAGCCTGCTCCCTTTCTGGTGAGCTTGAAGGCTCTCCATAAAGTCAAGAATATATGACATGAAATTCTGAGCACAAAATCCATGAGAAATAATATAGAGTGGATTAGGGAGGCTCCATGGTATGGAAAAGCAAGATGCATGAGGCTGGGGTTCAAAGCTCAGTTACTGATACCAAGGCAAGCTGATCTAGGAGGTTCTTCACAAATCTGACATTCTCTGTTCTAAGCCCCTCCTCTCCAGCTTTGTCATCCTCTGCTTTAAGGACTCTTACAGCTCTGATATGCCAGGTTCTAACATCCCTTCCATCTAAGACTCTCAAGTTCTGTGGTTCTATGTCTCTGAGATATTGTGTTATAATAAGAAGAGAGGAAATAAAGGCTGATAAAGGGATGAGCATACGTGGCAGATGGACATTCAAAAGACACTCAAGATGAGCAAATTTAGAGAATCCACCCCAAGTGTTCACATGGACTACTTGTGCCCAAACTGGTAGAGCATTCCTAGCTCACATCAGTCTGATCAGTCAGTCAGACACACTGCAACTTGACTCTAACATGTGATGTTATTTCAGTCCTCTTCAAAAGCAAAGGACAACCAAATGACTTCCATTATGGTAAGGGACGGGGGCAGGGGGAGGACAGACAATATCAGAGGGCTCACACTCATGCTTTATAGATGAGATAACTAAGTCGCAAATAGAAATGACAGGTTCCAAACTGGAACAGACCTTGAAGGTCATCTTGTCCAATCCACCCATTTTACAAAGATGCTGACTGGGGCTTAGAGGCTAGGAAAATCATTACAGCCCTCTCAGAATCCTATTTGCCATCTGTGAAATGGGATTAATAATAGCATATGTCTTGTGAGGTTATTGTGAAGGTCAAATACGAAAATAGAATTATAACCTTCTTGAGGATGGGGATATTATACTTTTTCTCATGATAGCCCTATTTATTATGATTACAAGGTTAAATGAAGGAAATGAAGTGCCCAGGGTGATACAGCCAGCGACAGGATTCAGATTTGAACTCAAGTCCAGTAGTTCACCTACTGCTTTGCTGATTGCTTCAAATGAATTGTGAATTAAATATTTGTTAAATATCCTGCTTCACTATCTTAGGTGGATTAGGAGACCAGAAAGCCTCAGAAGGAGAGAAGTGATGCTCTTTGTTCTACAATGAACTGGACAGTTCACATTTGAGGAGGTTGCATTCAGTCCTATCATGGCTTCACTTTGCAGGGAAAGACATAACTCATAGTATCATAGGTTTAGAATTGGAAAGAACATTAGAGTTTTTACAGATGGGGAACTTGAAGCCCAGATAAATGTTATGACTTGCCCAGAGTCACACAACTAATAAGCATCCAAAGCAGGACTCAAACCTAGGTCTTCTGATTCTAGCACTCTATCTCCTACACTAGTGGTGTCAAACTGAAATTGAAATGGAGGCCACTAAGGATGTCTACCAGCAACATATTGAATTAGTTTGAAAATGTAATGTTATCTCTCTTTTATTGTATGTGTATTTCATTTGTTAAATATTTTCCAATTATATTTTAATTTGTTTCAGCTACACTAGGATTGTTACAGGCTTGAGCCCTGCAGTGGCATGTTGGATGCTTCTCCCCTATACCATGATACCTCTTTGTAGTCTAGTAGTATTGGAATATAAATTTGGTCCCTCTGGGAACTTACATATTGTAACTTACAGAGACTAAAGATAATGAGTCACTCTGAGTGGGAGGCAATGCACTATGGTAGGGACTGTGTGGGTGAAAATATGCCAGGTGTTGCGAAGGTAAAATTAACAAAACTGGGCAACTGGTTGTATATCAGGAGGGTTGGAGAACAGTTGATGATGACTCTGAGTTTATGAATGTAGGTGAATAGAAGAACAATGATGTGTAGGACAGGAATAGTTAAATTAAGAAGATAGGAAGCGGGGCGGAGCCAAGATGGCGGAGTAGAAAGACTCACGTTTGCTAGCTCCGAATCCACAGCCCATAGATTCCCTGTAAAAAGAACTCCTGACAAATTCTGGAACAGTGGAAGCCACACAGCAACACAGTGAAGGAGATTTCTGTTGCAGAGAGCCCTGAAAAACCGACCGCAAAGGTACCTCAGACGGGAGCGGAGTCCTGTCCTGCCTAGTGCTCCCCTCCCCCGCCCTGGCCATGCGACACTGAGAGGAGCGAGCAGAGCCCAGCAGGCCTCAGGGACCTGAATCTCCGACGGCCGCGAAGGTCCCTCCACCCACAGACACACAGGTCAGTGAGAGAGGCGGGCTGAGAGGGGAGCGGGGGATCTCCGGGACTCGGACCCCCTGGGAAGTGGCCACTGCGGCAGAGGCTGAGGCAGCTCAGCCAGACACTCCCAGGGCGGGCTGGAGCTCCACCCCAGCTCCACTACAAAGGATCCCTGTATAAACCCCCTGAGGGAACTGAGCCTGAGAGGCGGCCCTGCCCCCACCTGAGAACCAGCAGATAAGCCCCCATTGAAGAGCAGTCAGGCCTGCCCCCAAAAGCCCTGAGGCTGGGGAGCAGCATTTGAATCTCAGACCCCAAGCACTAGC